>VYZP01013962.1:0-24817 GCA_013400635.1 Hypocryptadius cinnamomeus
ATAAAGACAGTTTACTAGGGAAAGCAAAAGCTGTGCACACAAGCTAAGCCAAACAAGGAATAAATTCATTATTTCCCATGAGCAGCCAGGTGTTCAGCCATCTCCAGGAGAGCAGCGCCCCATCACACATGACGGTGACTTGGGAAAATAAACAACATTACTCCGAATGTCCCCGCCTCTTCTTCCTTCCACTTTATATAGTGAGCATGATGTCATATGATTTGGAATAACCCTTTGGTCAGTTTGGATCACCTGTGCCACTGTGAAGCAAATTAACTCTACCCCAGCTGAAACCACCACACCCCACAGACTCTGTGCTCAATAAAAAGTAGGCAAGAGAGAAACTTTAATGAAAAAGTTCCTTTTTCACACTTATAATTAAATCTATGTCATCCTTAAGGAGCTCTGAATATTCCAAGGACATCCAGACTAGTCCAATGGGCAGGAGAAATACATGCCAACAGGCTGATTCAGAAAAATGTATTCTTTCTCCAGAAAAAATGGAAATTTCTGCAAGCTGGAAGAGTTGTCGGATTTTTAAAAGCAGACCTCATGAGCAGAACAAGGCACAGGAAAATAAAAAACAAGGGGAGAGAAACTGTCATTAGAGTGTGTTCAGCAACTATGCTTCAAGGTCTTACTGAGCAGTGTATAAAATGTAACACACCAGGACTTTTCAGCTTGAGGCAACAGGGAAGGGAAGGAGGGCTAATTCTGCAGGTCCTACTGCTCACTGACGCTGTGCCAGCATTCAAACAGGGGAAAACCATGAAGATAATCTGCCTTCAGCTTGCAGCTTAAAAGTCCATATATGAGGCAATTTCAAAATATATTAAAGCTTCCCACATAATTTCCAACCTAAAGAAAATCAAGAAAGTCAGGCCTTGTCTTAAAGAATCACTTTCTTCAAATTGAGAAAGTGCTTAAAGTTGAAAGAGTTGTGAGCTAGATTCACAGTGGGTACAGACATAACCAGAACTTTTGAAAGGAATTACTCTGACTTTCCTCTGATGAACATCTACCTCTGTTGTCCTGGTTGCAAAATCACTCATCTCAAAAACAGATCAACTTTTTGGAACCCAAAAATGCATTCATGTTTATATGTAGCTTTGTTGTAGCTTTGAAGGAGGATTGCATAGTCACTGATATATAAAGGAACTTATTTTGCCATGTCTGGATGTCTGATCCTGCATAAATAGATTTTTGATTAACAAACCCTTTGTTTCCTGTTGCTTTGTTGCCCAGGGGTTAATTTTGGCATGCCACACGCTAAGGAATATATTGCTTTGAGTCAGAAAACAGCAGGGATGCTGTTTGTCTGGAATGCAAAGAGAATGGAGCCAATCACTGCAGAAAATAAACACTGGGCCCTATGCTTTGTCACTGCTCTGGTTCTGAAGATGGCACTTGGTCTGCCTGATCACAAAAACCAGACATTTTCAGTACAGTGACTCAGCCCATGTGCATTCGCTGCAGAGTGATACACTGCTGTAAAACACTGAAGCATGATATCCAGAGAGAGGTTCTTTCCCACTGGACGGAATAATTAGTGAAATTTTGCAAGCACAGCTCTATCCTGAAAGAATTCTGACTCACCAGGATACCATGGGACACTTGCACTGGATTAGAAAATACTTCAATCAATAAAACTCAATGGGTGTTCCCAAATACCCATGCAAAGGGTGAGACCATCAGTAATTAGGAGACAGACAAGACAAGAAAAAAGTCAAGTATTAATGGCAAAGGATGTTCTAAGACTAACCCCATGACTCAAGAGCTGCTAGAGGATTTGGTCTTGCAGCCTTCCAGGTCACTGCACACCAGCCTCATTCAGGTTGTCAGAGCCAAGTAGATCTGAGCTGGTTGTGTCCATTTGTCTCATCCCCATGTACCATGAGATGGCTCTTAAGAGATCCCAATACCTGTGACAATTTAACAGGAGAGAGGTACAGAGCAGGGGTCTAGAAATATGAAAGGGAAAGCTCATCCTGTGCCCTCACATTTAGGCAGAAAAAGAGATTGTAGAGACAGTTCTTTGGAGAAAAAACAGGAGTCTGTAGTAGTAGGTTGCAACATATTCTGCCTAGTACAAGGGCAAAGTGGCATCAGAATTCTTGAAAATGCCACATTAAAAAAAAAAGAGGAATATTAAGATCTCCAGGGTGTGGCCCTCCAGGCTTTGTTTTCTGATTAACAGATTGGAGGTTTTGTGGCACTGGCTTTGCAAAAAGATGAGAGAAGGGACCAGGTGACCTCACCATTTAGGGAAGAATACTTTTGTCCTTCAACTAACAGCTTCTTTAGCCAACAGTCAGTTTGGCTGCAGTGGGGAAGGAGAAGTGGCCCACTGAAGAATGCCCCACATGACAAATCCAGGCAGAGAAGATCAGTCTAAGGCTACATCACTCCCCCACTCATGGCAGGCTAGAAACCCTGTAGGTATCAGACAGTCCTGCTGCCATCTGTCATGTCCACAGAAGAGCAGCCTTCCTTTGGGACAAACGGGCAGGAAGGTGCCAGCATCACCCACATTCCAGCACCTGATGGAGGAAAGGGGAGGGTTTACCCACCATCTCCCTTCTCTGCTTCAGGTACTACTCAGAGGTGAAACCTGTCTCAACAACTCTGAACAGGCCCCTGGGTCCCTGTTCATAAGAGAAGCAGTGAGGGTGGTGGAGGCAGTCTCTGAGAGCTCTATGTCTCACTTTGTCCTACAGCAAGGGCAAGAAATGGGTTCAAATACTTCCAGGGTCCTTCTTTGCCATTGCCCCTCTTCCCATCTCTACCCCTGTAGCTTACACCTACAGAGAGGTGTCTGAGAGACTGTCCTGCTTTCTTGCTTCATGCAGATTTTCATCCTTCCTTTGTCAGAAGCCCTTAGCCTCTTTCTGTTAGAAAACAGCTTTCAGGCCTTCTGGACTTCCCTACAAAATGCAATCCAAATATAAAAGTCCTATTTCCCCCTCTTAGATTTCTTCCCAGCCCGGCCTTGGGTCCATATCAGCAATGCTAGCATAGACAGAGACTGCAGGAATCCTCTCAGTTCATGCAAGAGCAGCCAGCCCAGAAATCCTTTAGGAACATGCAGAGTCTTAGCCCTGAACATTTAAGCCAAAGGTCTGGTACTGAAGTGCATAAAGAGGCAAGAATCAAAGAAGTAGTGCTGGTTCCCTTCTTTTGTCTTAGGGCGGGGAACAAGTATAGGGAAAATAAAAGGACAACAATAGGGAAAGGAAGGCTGTATCTCAGGATCTCTTTGCTTCAGCAACTCTCAAATGGGAAAATATGGCTGTACTGGTCCCTTGCAAGTCTGGAGAAGGTAGGTAGATTTTGGACCATGCAAGCAGTCAGATATCAGGAGACAGGAAGGGATCTACAACAGAGCCCAGAGCTCAGCTGGGTTGTACATCGTGAATTTATTGACAGCTTAGGTTCACAGCAGCCTGCAGGCTCATCCCTCTTTCCAGTCTGCGTGCTTTTTCTCAGGTATTTGTAGAGCCTAGAGTGAGTCTTGCTCTTGCTCCTTGGCCTAAATTACAGCATATAACCTACCAATTCCTCATGTTCTCTACTGAATAATCCTGTCTGGACTGTGAGATCAAGGATTGAGGTCTCCATGTTCGACCACAGTGAGGTTCCTGCCACCCACAATTGCCCAGCTCCAACTCTAGTTCCATTCCTATTCCCCAGCACAAGTACAGTGACAAAAGTCTCATGCTTTGGGTCATGGCCAAGCATGGGCCCTTCTGACTGCCCTGACTCATAGTCTCACCCCCTGGGAAATGCACACATGAAGGACCCATAACTGCAACACCACAGAACCAGGACCCCTACCTGCCTGCCTTCTCTGTCATCTTGACACAAGGCATCCCCAAAGTAATGTGCAAATCCTTACTGCCCTTACTCCCCTTTCATTAGCCAGCAGTTTTCTTATGAGAGCTATCCACCAAATCAGTGCCACGCGTCCAAGAGCACTTCTGCATCCTCCTTCCCCTCTCCTGTCTATCCCTATAATTCCCAAGCACCCTCACAACCCCATCCAAAGCAACCACAGCCCCAAGATGTGCCACAAAAGCTGACTACAAAACCAGCTACTTGACTTTCAAAGCCATCCTGCCTGTGGGGAGCTATCAAACACAGGTGTTCTGGGTATGCCAGCAAGACCAGAGTGAAGCAACAGCATTACTGGGAGTTTAAATCCACCTGACATTGTTTTCCAGCAGCCATTTTCCTGGCTGATCTTTTAAACATTTCTGAAGATTTCTATACTGCCTGAATAGAAACAGCAGCAGCTTCCAGTCCTGAGCAGAAATTAACTCACAGCTCTGCTCTGAAATCTAAGCCTGTGAGCTGGTTTATTCATTCTCAAAGGACTGGACCATCATCAATGACCCAAGCTCTGCTCACAGATTCATTTTCTATCAAAGGCCATAATTTCTCACAGTTCTGGAAGCTGCTGGGTTCTTTCTGCTGCCTGTTGTATACATGCAGTACTAAATAGCACTGTGGGGTATGTTTACCCTGCAGGGTAAACCCAAAAGAACAATTCAATCACTGGGAAGGAAAAGGGTTTTACTGTGGGGCAAACCTATCTGAGTGTCAGTAACTGATGCCCAAATGGTACAAAGGGTTTAGTCCAACTCTCATTAATTTCCGGGACAGCTTCTTGGCTAAGTTACACACACTCCTTTGAACCATATCTTAAGGCCTTCATCCCCAAAGGAAAACAGCTCTTCAGGCAAAAATTAATGCAATGAATAAAACATTTAAGCAAGATCCTTGAGACTTTATTTTCCCTGTGTGCTTGCCCAGTGGGGGCCTGGCATAAACATGCAGGTCAGAGACAAAGCTGCAGAACAAATAATTGGTTATTACTTCTGCCAACCTTAGAACTAATCACTACATGGATATCTGTACCACTCTTTCTGTCTTCTGCTTCTGACCTCTTCTTTAGTATGCTCTTTAAACAGAGAATTTTGAAAAAGAGCTTATGTATTTTGCCACTCCACTCCTCTGCAGCTTTAGGGAAAGCTCAGCAACACAGTTCTTTAGGTACCTTCAAAACTGCCAGCCCTGAATATTAACCCATTTCCCATTTTACCCTCATACTTCAGAGTTCTTCAGCACTAGAAAAGAACATCAGTAGACTTTAAATTCTCTTTTTATAATGGAAAAACATATTCCTCCTTCCTGCTGCTATGAAAAGTAAAGGATGCAAGAAACAAAAGTTAAATGCTCCAGCAGAGTCTCAGATGTCCAGCCAGTTATCAGTATCTCTTTCTTCATGCTGTTTTTATATCTCATGTCTTTATCCCCCCTTCATTTCCCAAACCAATAGGGCCCACTCCTACAGCACTGTTCCCCAGCTTAGTGAAGGAAATATTTTGCTGACTAGTGAAGAAGAAATTCTAATTCTGTTTTCTTTACAGAAAGACTGGAATAGTCTCCTGAGGAAAGTCCTACAAGGCATATTGAGTGAAACAGTTACAACAAGGTATCATGTTTTTCAGGAACAAGGGGGGAATACACTGTAGAGAACAGTCCTTAACAGGCAAGAAGTAACTGTTACACCTAAATGTACAGAAAGTGCTTGATGACAGTGGGATGATATGGCTTCCGCAGGGATTTTCTGCCAGAAGTGGGAGAGTAGCTGAGATGCAAAGGGAGATGTTTGTATCCCCCCATTAGCACTGCCAGTGCACAGGACTGAGCAGACATGACACAAAGACAATGCACTCCAGCATGTCCCTTCCCTCCCCTTAGCAGCAGTCATGTCCTCCGGATCCCTTTTCCCCCGCTGCTTTCCTTCATCTTTCTCTAGAACACCTGTGCTATATTGACACATCAGCAATATGACTTTTCTGCTCCTGACATGATCAAATTTTGTGATTATAAGGGAAAGAAGGGGGGGGAGCGGGGAAATGAGCTTGTCTACCACGATTTGTATTCCACTTCCTGCATTTTTGGTGCACTTCTAATGCTTTTTGGAAAGAATTATTCTGAATTGGGCCAAATAACAATATAGTGCTATTGTGGGAAGCCCCTACAATGAGAAAAACAATTGAAAAGAGGTAAAATCTTGTAGGTAGTGCTGTGGAGTCAATCTGACAGAAAGTGTTCATTAGGATCTAGAAGGGGCTTTCCAAAATCAGTGTTAGCAGGGGAGTGGGTAGTTTTGCAAATTACTTACAGGACAGGGAGAAGAATCAAAGCATAGTTCTGCCAAAATCTCACCCACCAGGCATCACTCCTGACATATCCTTACCTCATGCATGAACTGCACAGTGCTATGGCTTCTGTCCAAAATCATGACCCCATCACATGAGACTCTGCCAGTGACTCAGGTCCACCAAGCATCTGCACTGGGGACACAGTCTCAGGAGGGAGGAATATGGCATCCAGTTGAGTCTTACTACACACATGAAACCTGTACATCATGCTACTCCCACCTCCAGCCCATTTTATGACCAGATAGAGGAGGTCTCACCCAGTGGGGGGACAAAAACACACCAAAAATGTGAGCATGGAGCTGTCCCAGAGATAACACTAGATCACAAACTCAGTATCTCTAAGCAGTGAGTGATCTAACACTAGTATAGCACAGGAGAGCATCCACAAAACATATGAAGAACAGTCAGGCCCAGCATCAAAACCAAAACTGTAGTTAAAGTGAATGCCTGAGCATAAGTTCTGTACCACAGCACTGACCTTACAGAAGGTCTTCCTATAATTAATTCAAACTCCACAGCAAATGTTTATGCCATACTGTAATTGGACCAGCTGCAAGATCTGCAATGATGGAAACCCTTTGAAAAGGTTAGAATTATAATTCTATAATATGAGCCTATTAATGGATATTTTATCATTTAAACAGTGAGTCAGAAAAAATACTTTTCTTTCTTTCTTTCTTTCTTTCTTTCTTTCTTTCGCTGTGGATGCGGACATTGTGAGCAACTGTCACTCATACTTTTTTTTATTTGCAAATGTTTCTCTTCCTTTGGGAATAGCAATCATGAGATAATTTGAAAAGAGGGCTTAAAGGCTTAAAAAAGTTGTGGTATTTTGCACCAAAAAGAAAGCTTTGGAAAAAAAATCTCTAAAGCAGTAAGGTTTTATACTGAATAAAAGCTAGGAATAATAATACTTTCTTTTCTTTCTTTTCTAAATGCCACTTTGCAACTTCAGAATTTAGAATACAAAAATCTACTTTATTCCCAGCTAAATATAGCCCTGCATTTAGCCCTAGCAGAGGTTAAGGTGTTTCTACTGGGAGCTCCTATTAGTCTGCCATATTCTCTAACCACAGCAACAGACAATTTTTTGTCATTATTAACGTGTGGTGCTGCATTTCCCAATGTTCTTGCAGGAATATGAATCACACTGACATTCAGCAGGATTTGTGCTTCTAGATAATATTTGAAAATTCTACCCATAAATATTTATACTCAAAATATTGCCTGAAATATATCTCAATAAAGCCACTGTCCCAGTTGCAGAGAGTAACGACAGCGTAACATAAATAGCAACAGCAAAACCCAGGCATTGCACAGGTGAGCCACAAAGGTGGGTCTCATGAGGGGGAAGGCTGAGCATGGTCTAGTGCGGGATAACACAGTGAATCACCTCACTACAACCCTAACAGACAAGAGCAGAGCAGAAATGCCCAGGAACAGCTGGTATTTCAGCGGCATTTCAGCCCAGCACTTAGTGTACTAATTACAGCAAATGCCAATATCCTGTTCCAATGGGACAAGGGGCAATGGTTTTAAACTGAAGGAAGATTTAGTTAGAATAGATATAAGAAAGAAGTTTTTTATGATGAAAGTGGCAAAACAGTGGAAGAGGTTTCCCAGAGAATGGTAGATGACCCATTCCTGAAAACATTCAAGGCCAGTTTGGCTGGAGTTCTAACCTGGTCTAGTGGAAGATGTCCCTGTCCATGTTGGGGGGTGGGTGGGGAGGGGGGCTGGTGGTGGCCTAGGTGACTTTTAAAGGTGCCTTCCAACCCAAACCATTCCAGGGTTCCCTGACTCTATGAAATAACACAGCCCTGCCCTGTAAATCTCAGTCAAGACTCTTGCACTCCACAGAGCACATGTTCATGGGCACCAGCAGGGCTTTTACCCCCACAGGCAGGGTGCAGGCATGGCTGGCTCCAAGGGGCGGCTGCGAAACCTCCTGGCTGCAGGGCTAGGCTCAGTGGGCTCACATTTGTACTGTTGCACAGGACTCAGAGAAATGGCAAGCCAGAAACCCCAGACTTCCATTTCCAAAGGTGGAGACTGGGGGTGGGGGAAGATAATTTTGCAAGGTTTCAGCTATGTACCTGAAGTACTGCATGCTGGCATGGAAGTGTGAAAACAGGACAGCTGGGAGATGGCAGCCCCAGAGGATGGGCTAAAGAATAGTTCAGTGTCCTTCCAGATGGCCCTTAGATGTCAAAGAAGAGTTTCAGCAGTGAAATCATTATAGGAAAGCTTTCCTATCAGAAAGGAGGTGTGGAGGAGAGGTAAGTATGTCGAATGAGTACAAAAGTTGTGGAGCTGGAAACAGCAAATCTCTGGGTGAATTAGCATCAAGGGATCAGATAATCATCGGGCAATACTTGTCTAAGATTATATAGCCCTCAAAGTAAAGTGAGAAAGACAGGAAGTAGATGCTGCACAAGTATTTCTCACAGGTGGTCAGGGTGAAAACCCTTAGGAATAAAACTCTGGAACAACCCAAAGAGACACAGAATCTACAAGCAGACACATAGAGCCAAGAGAAGACTTTGATAAGCAGTTTTCCTATGTCAGAAAACAGCCTGCACACATGTTCCCACAGAAGGTAGTTCCAGAGTTCCATCATCTCTCCTGCCAGGACATGGCTGTCTTGTGAGGGAAATGTACTCACATGGACCACTCCAGCAGGGAAGGGAGAGCAGAAAAGCTAATTCCATGGAAGGACATTTAAGAAAAGGAAGCTTCCTCTGTAATACAGGGATTCACAAATTCACCTTTTCCCCTGAAAGAAAAACACAAAGCTCTTAACACAAAGCAAACATCCCAGCACTCAACCTAAGTGCAGAGCAGTGGTGCTGACCAGGTATGAGATCCTCAGCTCTGGCTCAAGGGCCACATTCCCCTCTGCACTTACTTATGTTTTGGGTATCTGGGTACTCAAGAGTGGTCTAGATCATTTTAGCACAGCAGCAGAGTTACAGCAGCTTATGCAGTAAGTAAAAGGCATGGAAAACTCACCTGTGATCTGCTGTGACTACTCTGCAGCTGATCCAAAAGCCAGCAAGTGAGAAGCTGCTGAGTATCTGCACAAAACTGCTGAAGTGCCCTGGCAAAATTTCCACAGAAGAGTAGTGGATGCCCAGCAACATAGCATCCTTTTGTTAAAAAGCTATAATTTCTCAGTTTCCAAGTGTTACATTATTTTTCTATTCACCATCAAGCAAGAGAGAGAGGTTTCAAATATACATGTGGCTGATCAGATTACCTGAGTGATCCACTGAGTTCCTTGGGCAAATTAAACGAGCAGAAATGTTAATGCTGTACAAGAACTGTACCTGGTATAGCATACCCTTCTCATCTGGCCATTGCCTGTGTCACACAGAGCAGCAAATGGGCTTGCTGTCATTAAAGTCACAGCTTAAATAAATCTGTTGCTCTAGCAAGAGCTACTCTGTGCAAAATGGTTTGAAGAACATTAAACCCATTTTTTTTCTGTTCTAGTTGGCATCTCTTGCTAACCCAAGTGACACCTACTTTTTATAGAACCCTTTCTCTGCACACCACAGTGCTAGAGCATTCCCTAGTATTGAAACACCTTTGTCTCACATCTACCACTATTATCAGGTTTTTGTATGAGTTCACCAAGCCAAGATGTCAAGCAGACCAGCCGTAATCTCTACCCATGCATGATGCACTGCCCTTGATTCAGTGCTTCTGACACAGCTACCGAGTGCAAGGCTGGGCTGATGCCCACATCTCAGCACAATTGCCAGGGTGACGTGACCCAGCTGGGTTACACTTGATTTGGATACACACTGCAACCACATCACCCTGTTGCACTAGAAATAAACTTTCACAACTGCTATTTGATAGGGGAAGGAGTGTGGTGAAAGGGCTGGGTGGGACAGAGTTAAGATTACAGTAAATGGGCTGTAATGTCACAGGCAGCAATAGCAGCCATGAGATCAGTTACATGCCATTAAGAGTGGTAACTCCTCATTTCCTTGTTTTTTTCTGGGTCTGAGTGTAGCATGTGGCTGCCTGAACAAATCAGCTTAATGCATTTCTCCATCTGTTGGGATACACTGTGATAAGCTTGTATAATTTGTAAGTTAATTATTTACATATGTTCCTGAAACTGGAGGAAAAGAGAAAACTGCATGCAGGGAATGAGCAAGGATGGAAGAGAAGCTGGGAGACGCAATGACTGCATTCACCTCTGATCTCACTGCAGCTCCAGGACAGCTTGTTTGTTCCTAAGGATTTTCAGAAAAATGAGTGAAAGAAAGGAACCCAAAATGCATTCATTGGGGTTTCAGCTAAGAACAACTAATGCTGAAGGAGTTATGCTACGAAGTCCAAAGTTACCCTGATGAAGCACCAGGCTTCCAAATCTGGCAGGAGGGAGCTGGGAGCCATTGGCACCCATGATCCTCCTCCCCTACTACAGTTCACCACCCTGGGAAAGATGCTCAGACATGTCCATGGGCCAAACAGTCCCTCAGTTAAATGTGCTCTAGGCAATGTGAAGTGGAATCTTAACAATTTACCAAAGCTTTTATAATTTCAGTGTTTATCAAAATGAGTTTTTGTGAAAGAAATATATTCCCATCAAAAGAAACTATTTCCCCCAAACCTTCTACAACTTGTTTTTAGCTAATTTCACATCACCCCATCCTACCCTATAAGTGCAGCCTTCAAGATCACATTGAGGCCACGAGAAGACACATTGGGACTGGGCTACCCTGAGATGGTGCTGTCCCTTGCTACAGCATATTACAGTAAACACATTTCATAAGAATTCTGGACTCTGAGAAACAAATACAAAATTATATTGAATTAAAATTTCCCCTACAATGTCATGTTCCAGTTAGAATTTTATTCCTAATGCAGACTTCCCACCAAAATTAGTGAAATTCATCTTTAACCAATCAGAGCAGATGAAAATAATTGCTGTGATTCACTTCTCATTTCTGGGAATGAGGGTCCTGGCTGGTTTTGACAAACAGACAATGCTGGGGAGAAAATGCCACTATGCTGGAGAGATTTTCTGCAGTTCTACCTCAGAGAAGAAATTCTTAACAAGACAAGTAGCACCATCCTCTGGACAGCAGTGGGAAACCAGCACAAAGAAAACAATCTTGGTCCCTCAGGTAGTGCAAGATTCAGATCTCACCATCTGTGGAGTTCCTGGTCTCTGCAGCACTTGATGGAATTCAGCATGAGGTCTCCATCCACCCTGTGCTCAACAGTCTCACAAATTTAATTTAGTATAAAAGAAAAGCCACCAGAGCAACAGATTAAGGTTATAAGGAAAAGGAAATCAGCTAAAGAGATAAAACCAAGGAAAAGCAATATATATCAGGCTGTAAGCAGAAGTCTTCTGAGAGCTATTTACTGTACAGTTTTATAAAATGTAGATCACTATCACATTCTCCAGATTAACACAGAGTCATTGAGTCAAAGCATAGCACAGAATTCATTCTGAGATTTACATTAAGGAAGGTTTTGACTATGCATTAATATAAAATAAAATCTTGGGGTTTTTTCATATTTCATTCATGAATTTAAGGACCTTGCAGAAAAAGGAATCCAGATGCTAGGAAGACTTATAGTTCAAAACAATTCCTCTGTCAATAGATTCTAGGAGATCCCAATTTCTTTATGTTATTTTCATATTTCTATTTATTTCTAATCTGTTTTCAAGTTTGCATGCAACTGTGTAAGAACAAATTGAAAACCTAACAATTTCTTCTTAAAAACAGCACTAAATTGGCAAGTTCATTCTTGAACAGAGATATCTGGATTTTTAACTGTCATGGGACAAAAGAAAAGATTCAAATCATCACCCCAGCTGGAAAAATCAATGGAGAGGTCTGGCAGTAGTTTATCAGAGAGCATTGATAATTCCCTCTTGTTCCAATGATGTCTCTAACAGCATTTTAATTAAGTAACCTGCTTAAGTGACAGAGCTTGAAGGCTGACATCACTTGTGCAAGATACAGAACAAGAATTCATGGAAGAGGCAAAATTCACAGCTCTTCAAAGTACAGCAATGCTAGATAACACACAGGCATTGCATTAGGGGACTTCCACAAACATCCGTTTGCAAAATCTCAATGCTTATTATATAGCTGCTACAGAAAAAAAACCCTACCTTTTGAATAAGCAGGGAAAATGACAAACTTAGGTCAGATGGGACTGTAAGATCATTCCATTAGGTTTTCAGACAGTGTCCTGAAAGGAAAATCATTTGGACTATTAGGAAAAAAACACAAAGATCTTATTACTTTCAATATAGAGCAGAAAGGAGACTTAGCCTTTAATTTCCCTAAACACACTGCCAGTGCTAGAATCTGAATGGGAATCAGATAATCAGCCTGACAGGTTGGCATCTTCCTCTGTTTCACAAGATCAGATCCAAGTAATAGCATCATCCTTATCAAGAAACATAAAAATATTTCACATCAACAACTGGATTCTATTCTACGACACATCCTTGCAGATGCTGAGAGTCCCCAGTTTTGGTGACAGCGATGGGAACAAATGTTCAGCTGGGCCCACCCAAGGAAATAGTACTTGACTTCTGCTCCCCTGTAAGTACCTCCTATGTACATGTCAAGCACAGATCCAGCTAGGGTTTGAGGATGGTTCCTTATAAACTTATCTGGGCCTTTGTGCAATGGCAATAATTGATTACAGCAGCAGATAGGACTGTGGACCAAATTTGCAATATCCTCTATGTAGAACCACATCTTGGCTACGGAAAAAAAAGGCAAAGAGCTCATATTCACAGATGCAAAGATGTTTTGCCCAACTTTGAACTCACTCCAGACATTGCAACTGGGAGCAGAGCTCAAAGCACTGCAGCCCTAGCCTCTTGCCAGCTCCCTGCCCAGGGCTGATAGTGCAGGCTGCTGCTGCTGCTGCTGACAGAAACTCTGAACTCGTTCAAGGCTGTGTTTCCCAGCCCAAGACAGAACCTCTCAGCACAGATTAGGAGAGCTGAAGTCAAGGACTGTTGTCAAGGACAACTGCAAACCACACGGGCCTTGCATGGAAAAAAGGCAGTTGCTCAGTTCTGCTATTCTTGTTGGGTGGTTGTGCTCTATTAGAAGGGAGCCCACGTATCTGTATGTGCATATCCAGATGTGCTGTGCCTTCCTCTCACCAAAGGAGCAGAGAGATGACCCTGCCAACCTCCAGACACTCTCCTGTCCATGTGATGCTTCTTTTCTCTTGATACTGAATGAAGATCTACTGGACCATTCTCCAACCCCATTCTCCAGTGAACTGCTTTAGTAATATGTTCCTTGTATCTGTAATTGCATGGAAATAGAAATGCATGTCTTCCTCCACCTGCCATGCAATCTTCCAACACCCATCCATTCTTTCCAGATGAGTTTCTTAAATGGAAACCAGCTGAGAGCATGATCATTTCTTCATGCAGTCATCCTAAAAATAAAAATCTAAAGGTGATGGATTTAAAATATGTGGTGCAATGACTGCAGTTATCAGATCTAAGGAAGATGAGAACACAAGGACTTGAGCTGCACAGTAGCTTCTAAAGAGATGAATGTACTGATCACAATGCTGAAAAACAAACATACTTCTGTCTTACCTTTGCTACTAAAGATGCAGAACATGTGCCCCATTTTTCACATAACACCTGTGTGCTCTTCTGCAATTGATGTTGAGCTCCTATGTACATTACACTGCTTAAAGCTGAATTTGTTTTATTTAAGTTAAAAAACTAGCCTGCCTACTTCCCATTTCTTAAATGTTACTATTGTTCAGCCTTTCTTCACAATGGCTTCCTAAAACATCTCTAATGGCTTGGCAGTTGTTTAAAAAAACACACATTTTTTCCTTTGCCATTTTCCCCCTGCCTTTTCTCCCCCTAGAATGTTTTGGCCACTGAAAGTGGAATCACAACCCGAGGGCCATTGGTTTGGGGAGATAACTACCCTCAACCAGTGCTAGGAACCTTTGGCCTCAAGCTTCATGGCTCATTACCTACTGAAATGCAAGAAAATATGATACAGCCTGTAACAGATGAGGGCCTCACTCCTTTTGCTCTATGAATGACTCCCCTTCCACTTGGGAAGAGGTGCATCGAGTTCTTCCATGCACAATTAATACACTGCTCAATGACCCAGCAGCTTTTATCTGAGATGCTGTAGGATAAAACACACAAAAATGTCTTTCCCCTCAGTTCAGCAAACCAGAATTCTCCTTGGTCTAGTCCCCTGTTGTAATGCATGAATTGCACTGAAACAGAAAACTGGCTGGAAATCCAGTGATCACAGATACTCTAAAAGTGTTCCCAGTAATTTTTGGTTTTTTGTCTGGCTGAAATTTTCTGATATTCCTGATCACTTTTCTAAATGTCTAGAATTTCAATATGTGGTAGTAAATGTTACAAACTAGAGGGACAGTGTTTGAAATACTTGCACTGGTAAGAGAGCAGGGAATGTAATAGATGCTCATCTTCATCCTGGAGACCATTGAACTAGACTTGCTTTTGCAGAGTCCCAATGTCCAGAATGTGCCATATCCAAAAGCAGTGGTTTTTCTTCAAAAAGCAGACTGTGGCAGCTTTACTTTCACAGGCCCACTTTTGGTCCAGTGCTGACCTGGATGGAGCTGGGGGAGGGAACAGGCAAAAGGAGGCACAGAGGATGTGGTGCTGATGAAGGATCATCAGGCCTTCGATCCAAAAGGCATTACCCCTTCCACAAGGCGGACGTTTTATGGTGTCTGTTCTCCTACCACAAACCTCACCTCAACATCTCCCTGAGAAATTGCAGCAACTGATCTCCCCAAAGGAACCCCAGTACTCATTTTTTCCACTACAATTCTACAATTTAGATCTGATTTTCTTCACCGTCTCCAAAACAGCAGTCTGAATTTCTCTAGTTTTATGATGCTGCATTTTATAGTCCACTGGACAAAAAGTTTAAAGAACCACAATTCTTCCCTTGCATTTATTGCACAGTTACTTGGAAAGGAAATTTTTAATTGCTAAGTTTTTCTCTTCATTGCAGCCAGCCCTCATAGTTATTCACAGGGGGTTTTGTTACTATTGCAGGCACAAAACTCTAAGTGATGCTAGTAAAGTTGCTGTGGTGTAAGTAAAGGTTGAGATTTTCTCATCCTAGAAAACTTCTGTAGCTTCATATTGTGACCTTTTGTAAATCCTCTCCTCTGTGCTGGTCTAGATATATCTCCAAATGCATGACATTTGAAAAGTAAGAACTCTACATATGCTATAATTACGCTTATTTTTGTCAAGGTCTGTGCAACTCTTTGAAACACTTGCAGTAGGCCACAATCCAGCATACCCTGTAAAGCAGAATCAACTTCTAAGGAAACAGATTAATGTATTAAATATATTTGCATAGTAGTCTGCACAAGCACATTAGTGAAATTTTCAGCAATGAACCATCTCAGTATTTTCCATGAGCTATTTTGAGCAGAGCATTACTACAGCTCCTTCTGGGGCTGTTTCAGTGCATGCAGTACATCAGTCTGATGTACTCAGTGAGGAGAAAGGGAGTCCCATAGTGGACACTGGACAAGAATCTGAATCCTTGTAATTTTGCCAGGCTACTGCACCAAGCCTTCTTCTCTTTCTCATAAACAGTAAGATGAAAAGGCTTTATCTGTTTACCAACTTCAGGTCAGAATTCCTTTGAAACGTCTGTGTCTACTCTAGGGAAGAAGAAAAAGTTAATACTTTCCCTAACTTCTTTGCATAAGCCTTTGTGCTAATATTGTCCTGCTATTTTTTATTTGTCAGATCCCTTAAGGCCATTTCTATATGCATCTAAGCACGCCACAGCTTAAACAGAAAGGTTTCCCACTTAATAGTAGTACTGGTAATTATCTTCTTGTCAATACTAGAAGCATCGTGTCCTTTGATATTTCAGTGATGCATAAACCTGTTGTCTGGAATACAAATGTGAGCTGAGAACTGATTTTGTAACAGAGTAAATTTTAATTTTCTTGGAAAAGTGGTTCAACCTTTTAAAGTTCTGTTTCCAGCTTTTCCACTGGACAAGCAGAATTTGCCATGATTCCACAGCCATGAATGAATACTTCAACATGAATGTTACCTGAAAGAAATTATTACTGCAATGTCCAGGAAAGTCCAGTTTAAGTGAAATGTCTTCTATTAGTTGCCTGGCCTTAAAGTAACTGTTGCTTCTGCTTTACAGTAGGTGCTGAGCTTCAACTGCAACTGGCTCATTAAGCAGATCCATTAAAACCAAAGACTGCCAGTACATTGCTTCACTTTGAGTGAAGGCTATACAATAAAAATCAGGATGTAAAATTGTAGGTTCCAAAATTTTCTTTACGCCTATTTACAAAAATGGCAGACAGAGCATTGTCAGACTAACTCCAGATCCCCACTGCAGGAGGCTGCTCACTCCCTGCTCATCCCCTGGTGAGCCCTTGTGCTTCCAGAGAAGAGACCTAGTACTCCTAGGCATAAACTCCTCTCTAGAGAAATGTATTGCTCTCTACTGATTGCCTAAGGCTCTTGTCTTAGAGACCCTTGACTTAGTTATGGAATGGTAGGTAAAGTGTCTTCTCCACTGCCGCCACAAAATAAAGCTCCACTTTTCTCTTAAAAAAAAAATAAAATGGAAGAAATGAAGAAGAGAAACTACAGTTGCAGTTATAGAGCTGATGTGGTAATGACAGTCTGAGTTAAAGATTTTAATGAGGAAAGCTACCATAACCAAACAATGAACCAGGTCTTCTAACATAGTCTGAGAAACTATGTTCTGAATAGGTTCAATTCTCTTCTGCTTGAATACCTCAACTCCAAAATTTATTAGGGTTTATTTAAAAAGTTCAACCAGGTTCAGAGTGTGACAGTAGCTTTTCCCTAAATTAGAGAATGGTGAACCATTCTCTGCAGTCACACATTTTCAAAGTGGTATTTCAGTGATAGTGATATGACTTAAGGGGAGGAGGGAAGGTTAATAGACCTGACTTGCTTGATGAAGTTCATGAAAAGGAGTACATTATGACTTTTGCAGCAGCAGGGTCCATAGCATCAGTTGCTCTATAATCCCATATTGCCTGGCATACATGTGGCATGTAACTGCAAAGCAACACTAAAGAAAGATCAGTTTTTTCCAAATCTTAATTCACCACTATCTATTAGCATATTTCAAAAGCTTTCTGAATCTCAGACTCAGTTGTAAATTAAATAGCGTTATGGGAGGATGAAGGGGAGTTTGAAGTTTTCATTTAAATAGCCTTTGCAGGTAAGATAATTCAGGCTCACTTTTCCCTGCTGCAGCTGTGTGCAATTTCCAGTCAATAAGCTGAGCAAACGGCGTCTGCTCACAATAAAGCAGCCAGCAACAGCCGCAGCAACTGATAAAGAAGCAGAAACATGTCCTAGCAGGGATTGCCCTTTTCCACAAAAGCCTTCAGGGCCAGACTTATGTAGGGGAGACCACACACAGACAAGGGAGGCAACAAGTTCCCTGTGGCCCCAGGGCTCCTCCTCCTCTCAGCAACACCGGTTTGGCAGCCAGCACCTGGAGAAACCAGCACGAGGTACAAGAGGTGTCAGCAACCTCCCAATTCAGGCACAGGTGACGGCCCTGTGCCACCCTCTGAAGGGCTGGTGGGGCATGTCACCTCCCTGAGGCCAAGAACCCTTTGCAGTCCTTTCCCACCATGCACAAGATGCCTTTCTTCTGCCCAACTTCCTTTCTGGACCCCTTGTCAATGACCACTCTTCCTTGCCTCATTCTTTTATTCAGTTTTCTCTTTTACTTATTAATATACTTAAGATTCGGCAGGCCTACAGCTCCCTCACCATTAAATGAAAAGCAAAAAGCCTAGCATGGCTCTTTTCTCAGCTGGTTCCCACTCCCCCACATCCTCCTCAGCTGTCTCCACGTGCCTCCTCTAAGAGAGTGAGAATTTGCTGTCTCACTGCTTTGGCACAGAAAAGACCCAGATATTTGTCAGCAGCGTTATGCAAGTGAGCCAGATGTGACCCAAATATGGGGTTTTCCAGTTGAGGTGGCCCATGAGCAAGATGCAATCCAATAATGAATTTGTCTCAGTTCTGGTGCCATCCACCACTGGGCAATGAAGCACACAAACCTATGACCAGACTGCTGTCTTTTCGTCCCAACAAAACATCAGGTGCTGACTCTTCCGTCATGCTGTCTCAGACACTTGTGCTTGCATTTATGAGTCTTAATCAGCAATGAGGATCCACTCCAGTGCTTGGTTCCCAGGCAAAAGTCACAGCAAAGCTTGGAGAGGCAGGATCACCCCCCTGGGAGTTTCAGAAACAGCACCCTTTATTAATTTCTCAGTGGCTGTGGTTTTTAAAGGAGAAAAATCATCTCTTTCAACATCATGGTGAAAAAAAAAAGAAGTGAAATACAGACTTTGAAGTGGTGGGGAAGCACCATTACCTATTCACAGACAGCAGTCTGGTGTTCACTGCATTTGATAGGGAGGCTGCATGCAGCAAATGCATGTAAGGACACATTTCCTCCAGAGAGCAGTAAAAGTGCACTCTTCACACTCACGTGCTGTATAAGCTACTTTTCACACAAGCAGGCCAGCTGGTTCCAACTGTCCCCTGCTCTGGGGGGACAGCTGCTCATTCTTCTTTATCCTTTCTTCTTTCTGAGGCATTCCAAAGTTGCTGAGAGTTCATTATGCAGGCAGGTGGATTGTCATCCAGCTTTGGCCTTCTCAGTTCAGCTTCTTCTACCAAAATTTGCTTCTTCCACCTTTCATCTCCTACCCACTTGAAAGGCTGAAGTCCTTGATCTAGTTATGTTTTATGTATCCCCAATCTCTGACAGCATAGACAGTAGCTCTGTGTTTACAAGGAATACTGGATTCATCAACATCTTTTATCTTTTCTCTGCTTCTACTACTGTTCCTTTGTCCACCCATAGGTTTACTACAAATCCTGTCATGCAGGCAGAATCCTCAAAATACTAAGCTGGCTTTCAAAATTAATACCTGGGCCAGGTCTAAAGAAAAAAAAATCTATATTTAAATTACAGTTCGTACTAAATAATGACAGAATATTAGTTGAACAGATGACGAAGACAAATAGAAAAAGAAAAGGGTTTAGCTTTATTATTGCATTTCGTGGCTAGTCAGGAGTTTATTTTCTCCCCTTGGAGACTACATTGGCATTGTTTGCATTGGATACTGTAGTCAGCCTGCACAGTGTCTTACCAAAGACACTCATGATGATATAGTCACTCAAAAAATATCACAAAGATATCTCACAGGGAAATATTGCAATTAATGAGAAGACTATGACTAGGGCTGGACATCTAGGACTATTCTCTCCTTTTCTTGGCTCTGTGGATTATATGTTTCCCTCCTACAAGCCTTGCAACAAAGTCACCTTGCCCACACAGCCCCAAACAGCCGTAATTCTACAGATGTGGAGACTGCTCAGTTCGCTTGAAAATTTCCGAATCAGAAGGCATGCACTGGGGGTACATGAGAGCATCCCCAATGTTACATCCAGTGTCAGGATGTAAAGACAGCAAAATCATCACTTTCCCACAGGGTTCCCCACCAGAGCAGATCCAGAGAGTCGGATTAACACGCTTCCCATCTTCCCCAAAAGTGCACCCATCCCAAACCTCTTCAATGGCCCTGTCATCCTCTGCCAGCCCCCAGCAAGCCTCCCCACCTGCCTGTGCAGAGATCTGACAGGCTGCGGAATCTCAGGGGGTTGTGGGGAAGCAATTACAAGTGAATTTTGGATTCTGGATGAAAGAGCCTGACAACAACTGCTCTAGCCTTTCTGGGAAACATAGAGAAGCCAGATTCTAATCTCCCAATCCTGTCCTGACAGTGTGATCTTGCATCAGTCACTGCCATCTGTGTGTTCAGGTTTCTCAGGCACCAAACAAAGCCTGGCTGTGCTCATTTACCTGCAGAAGTGTGGGGATGCAGAGTGGATTAATTAGTACTCATGCAGAACTCAGAGAACAAAGTAGCCTTATGCTTCTAAATACCTTCAAGCCAAAGTCACCTCTGAACAGCCAGGTTCAAGGATGGATTTGGTCTACCATTCCCAGTATTACTTTTCCTCTAAATAAGAATGATTTTAGCCTTTCCCAAGTTCAGAACCTGATGGGGACTGATTCCATGAAGTATTAAAATTGCTTTTGACCTTCTTCCATAAAAGTAGAAAGATTAAATACACACATTTAGAAGGCCACAAGAACCATTCCAGTAATGCTCCTGTTCTACATGCTCTAATTGTCTCCCTATGGCATACTGGGGAAAACACGCAGTTTTGTTATAAGAACCTCAGAAGTGGTTGGGCTTTTACCCCTGGTTAAAATAAAAATAATTTCAACAAACTGTACTTTCTGGGCTTCATCTAGATTCAGGCAGGATCTGAGCTCCCCCTGCTGTTTACAAAAATAAAAGCGACGTATGGCTGAGCTAGCTGGATTCCTCATAGCGCGTTTCTCCGGCCAAGGGCAGGCTCCAGGGATCACGCTATTTGGTCTTTGGCTCCGGCTGCCTCATGGAAAGAAATAAGTAGCTAAGCATCAGTAAAGGCCCGTTCTTACAGCCACACCACTGAACACGGAAAATATTACGTTCAGAAGGAGAGAAGATAGCTTTGCGTAAAAACAACAATTTGATGAATGAGTCAGAAGAGGAGAACATTTACACTAGCCCAAAAAGGTGTTGACCTTAAACCATCCTCTAATCTGTGGCCAGAAGAGGATCCAGCCCTTTTATAGCAGGCAATATTCCCAGCAACATTCCCAAAGCTGAGGCTGTGTGACTCTGAAATTACTATATCCTTTGTGCAAAGAGGTAGTCTGCCCATGGAAAGATGTACTTTATATGTATGAAAATATTCTGATCTGAGGACCTCAGAAAAAAAGCCAAGTGCCCCTGCCAGAACAGCCCTAAGTCAATAGGGAGCAAGTTTACACTAGGGAATCAAGAGTTTGAGGATGCTCACCCTGACAGAACGAAGAGTCCGGTTATCACGAGCCAAGGGTTTCAAGTCCCATTATTAAAATGCCTCTGGCACCTCAGTGTGTGGTATGAATTCCCCTTAGATTAACCACTCGTTGCCCTCAGACTTTTAATTCTCTCATCAAAGAGGCAGACACCTCTGAACTGCTCTCCAGGGAAGGCTAAATTAGATGCTCTGAATCACCCTCTGGAAGAGCCCCTTGTGCAGCCCCGACGGGGAGAACATGGCAGATCCTCAGCCAGCCTTCAGCACCAGCCCTTTATCTCCCCATCTCATTTGGTGCTTTTGAAAAATAGTGTCTTTTACTGATGCTAACCCCAAGGGGGGAAGAAAAAATAAAATTTAAAAAATTTAAAAGTTTGGTAAAAAAAAAAATAAAAAGGCAAGTTCTTCTAATAAGGATTCCCAACTGCTGAAATATTTTCCTGTTTTTCTGGTTGTATGTCAAGTCTCATTAGGCTGTGTTAATGAACTTGTTCCAGGCAAGTTTTGGCATAGTTGTTGTTTGTGGTTTTGCCTAACACATGTTATAGAGCAAACTAAGTCTGGCTCTTTTTCAAGCAAGTTTAACAATCAGAAAAGTTGGGTGGGAACACAGAAGGAGAAACAGCTTACAGTTTGCAATTCAATACTTACTCTACAACAGTAAAAAAGAAAAAAATTAAAGCCGTGTTCTGCACTTAGATTTGCCCCTCTACCATGGTACAAGGATGAATGGCACTTTTGAGGGGGATTCAATATGTTTTTTCCTACATTTGGGTTCTTTTTCAAAGAGCAGCAATCAGAAGGTTCTTCACAAAAATCCTGCTGTGCTCTTTATGCAGAAGGTATTTACACCAGCACAGCCATTGTCATTCCTAGAAAGTTTCAGTAGATTAGATACATCTTTGTGCTGCAAACAGAAAGGGGGTACCATTCACATACCACTATTTGGGGGTAGAATTCCCCAGCTTCCAAGTATACATGGCACAAAAGAAGCCAGGTATGAACAGCACAGATATCCAAAGCAATGAGGGCTACTAAAGCAAGAGCTTGGCATCATCAGTATTTTCAATATCTCACCCCAGCCACTGCATTCCTGGAATATCAGCACTGGTTTCTGAAGAAAAGGAAATTAATAGCACTAAGGAAAAAAATTCCATCTCCTAAACTTTGACTACTGCAACAGAGATATTCTGTAAGAGAAATTGAAATCTCTAACAGCATCTGGATGATAACAGAGGGGATGAGTCAGCCACATGTTGCTACTGCTTGCTTTGTTTATGTTTCCCATACTACTTTGAGTTTCTCCATTATTCATTTTTATTTATTTTACAGCACTGGGATTGCAAAAACTGAGAGCTATTACAAAAACAAGGTCAATGCCCTGCTGAAAGCAAAGTTTAGCAGAACTATCTGTATGGCTGATTCTGCAATCCTCATATTGAAATGAATTGTGAGAACCCAAAACAACTGCCAGATCACAAACTCCAAGTGGAAGGCTTGCTCGATCTTCATCCAACTACTATGTGCATCAACAGAAATCTAAATAATTTAGAGATGTGAAGATTTTCACATCTCTATAATCAGCCAGGTACACAATACACACCTTTCAGGACAAGCCTGTTAATACCAAAAAGCTAAATGGAAGCTGTATCACTCAAGAGCCACGCTTGACAAGTCTGTACTACTGTCACTGGCAGTAGTACACAGCAGTCGCTCTGATCCTAGAGAACTGCCTCTTCAGAACAGGTTTCTGAGGTGTATTTCTTTGTCCCACCATTATCCAGGTGACAAACTGCTGCAGAATAGGAAGATGTTTATTCCTAGCATCCTGTTCCTATCTGTGTTCTAATTCCTGCCTTATATGCTGCTACCATCTCTTCAGCTCCAACAAGTATTTCTCAAATCAATTTAGCACTGTGTTAACAGCTATCAAAAGCCCTTGGTTAACCATCAGCCAAAGACATCTTTCCAGCCCTATTCCTTCCTCCAGCACAGTGGCAAATAGCACCCAGTAGTTTTCTCTTACCACATCCCAACTCATACCTAATAGGCTCCCTTTACCATTTTTTCTACCTACCTACCTACCTACCTCTGCAAGCAGTACAGGTGCTTAACCAAGACCTGAGAACTTTGGCCACATTGCAGCACTATCACACACCTTTAACAGGCCAATAAAGGTGGCTACACCACATGGCACATTGGCAGCACACAGAAGCACCAGAAAAAGCCCATAGCATCCTCTAATGCAAAGTTGCTTAACCTGCCCCAGAGCAACACCACTATCCTCTGCTTCCACCCTTTGGGCAGTTGCATCCCGGTTTCCTGAAAACTGGCAGTGTAAACACAGCTGTGGACTTGGGTTCTGCTGAAGCCTCATTACTGCAGTTCAATTATTGCTGGCTTTTCTCCTCCAAGTTCCCAAATTACCTCCAGCCTCTATGTTGTTATAAACTAATTAGGCTTTAATAAGTCAGAAAATAAGGCAGATTAGGATAATTAGGCCCTATGATTGATTACTGGGGCTGTTGTGCACTATACCAGGTGAAAGGCAATGAAGGAGAGAGTGGGTATTTGCAGAGACTGGACAGGGATACAAAAACAGACACCCAGATAAACTCTGAGAAATATTAATCTTGAGCTAAGCTCAGTCAATTCATTGTAAAAAAAAACTTAGCACAGATGCATCATTCTTTGGTTGCAAAGGAAAAACCAAAAGCTTAGAGATAAGAGGCTGAGGTGTGGGCCCTCAGCATCTCACCTAATGTGCTCATCTCTCCCACTTGCTGAGGGAGCAGCCTGAGGGGTGCAGTGATGGCAGTGCTCTGTCCTTTGCATCAGCCTGTCACACACACAGCACAGGAACAAGGAAAACACTGAGCCCTCCTCAGCTTTCTTTGCCTTGAGAGCTTCTAGTGAGGCTTTGAGTCAGGCACAAGTACCTGCCCCTGTGGCCCACTGCACTGAGTGCTTGCAGCCACCCAGCCAGAAGGTTTGTAGCAAACACCCCAGAACAGAGCCAGCTCTGTGCTCTGACTCATGCCCTCTGAATCCAGGCATGCCATTTTATTTCCCACATGATAATAAAAGGGTAGTAACACTCAGCTATTGGCTCATCACATCAGCATAGCAAAGGTTTTATTTAATAACCTAACCCAGCTCTGAAATACATCCAGTTTTAAACCAGTTTAAAATAAAAACTTCTCCAAGTGGTTATGGATGAGTCAGTTTATCATGTTGCTTTAAGTGAACTTTGATAAAATGTTCAAAGAAAATTGCTGTCCCTGTGTGAGGCAACTCTGAGTAACAGGGAACATTTTCAAGAGACAGCTACATTTTGAAAAACACCCTAAGTAATTAGATTAAACCAAATAATTTCACCCATCCTTTCTTCTTATTATGTATCCTCAACACATCTGAAGATATTTAGAAACCTGCAAATGTTAGTCGTATCTGGGCAGAATTCAATTATGGTTCATTGAAGTTCTGGCTTATCAAACCCGTGGGTAAAACTGTGTGGCAAAATTAGGAAAGAGGGAAATTACAGCCCTGTCTCCTGTGAAAATTTAAAAAAAAAAAAAAA
>VYZP01013963.1:1781-64980 GCA_013400635.1 Hypocryptadius cinnamomeus
AAAAAGGAACCCTAGAAGCAGTTCTGGTCCATGGACAGTGGTGAGAGCACTGGACATGGAAGGAAGAGGTCATGAGGGCAGATGTTCTCCGGGCGGTGCCATGAGTGACACGGAAACACAAGAGGTTTCAACTGTGTTTCCGGGGGAAGTCTGTGGTGCAAGGGGGGACTCCTCTCTCCTTGATGGACTGAAAGCTGATTATCTGAGGGGCGGTGATGGACTGAAAGTTGATTATCTGAAAGGGAGGAGGAGGGGGGAGTGTATTTGGAAGGTTTTCATTCTGAAGTTTTTGTTCTCTATATGTTGTAGTTAATAAAGTTTTTTCCCTCTTTATTCTTAAGCTGGAGCCTGCTTTGCTCTATTCCTGGTCACATCTCACAGCTGCCACTGGGGAGTGTATTTTCATGGGGGCACTGGCATTGTGCCAGCGTCAAACCATGACACTATGCATGCTTAATAGCTTTTGAACTAATTAGCGTACGAAGCGGGGAATGGGATGCACCAAAATTATGAATATGTATTTGTATTTTGGGTATTCAACACTTGTGTAGATAGAATGACTCTGTAATCACCTGTAAATTGCAATGTGTATTTGGGAGCTATCCCACACGCTGCCCAGCATTGCAATAAACAGACATTTTCTAACTTTAAACTGTTAGAGAGTCTTTGTCCATCACAGTTGGATATCGGTATTAGATCAATATCCATAATTTTTTAATAACTCACCAGTCCCATTTGTATCCTGTCCTGGTCTCCGTCGTGGTGCCTAGGCAGAGGAGTGGCAGGGTGGCACTGGCAGGCTCCTGTCCCCCAGCACTGAGCGGGAAGCAGGAAAGGGATAAGGAAATAAATTAACACAATGACAAATTCAGCATCCAAGGGGCCTGACAGCCTGATCTTGCTGGGACACAACCTGCTGTCTGTCAGGAAAGCAGCACCTGATTTACACCACATCTTACAGTGCCAACACTGTGCATTAAGTGGATCTTGCACAACTTATTTGCAAACATTGTAAAAATACTTCATATGTCACCCAGCCTGTGTTTTGGTGTGGAAAGAAAAAGAGGAAAAGCATTTATTACAGGAGATTTTTGGTACAAGCAGTATGTAGGCGTGGAAGGAGATCTGTATTTCTAATTGTTACAAAACATTTTATCTCCAGAAGCTTGTTCCTGAGGGTGCCATACGTTTTTACATAAATCATTATGCTTGGACAGAAATCATCAATACACTACTGGAAATGCTGTAGATTGGTACCAGCTGCCTCAGGCCTGACTGTAGAGAAACAAGAGTAATGAAAACAACCACTGAAAGCCCAGGATTTCTTTTCCTAGAGTCATGCCCAAAATTTTTGTGCTTTTCTCAAAGTTACTACAACTGTTGGATTTTCCATACAACTGAGCGGCAAAACTGCCAAATCTTCTGCCTCCACGAAAAATCCCACAGTTATGACACTTTGTCTTTAAAACTTTGGATTGCAGGTCCTTAAGATTTATGGAAATCTTGGATTGTGCTGGCTTTAAAGCTTCTGCTGTCCAGAGCTTCAGAGAAGAAACTGCACCTGTAACTTCTCTAACAAAGCAAAAGAAATAGCACAAATACCTCTTTCCCTTCTATGGTTCTCCTTTGTTCCAAACAGTTTAAAGCCAATTTTTCTTTTTAACAGGGCCTGCCTGATGGTGATTGGCTATCTGCCACCCCCAATCCTGGAAGGGATGAGAATGTCTACCCTGTCTGCCCCCTGATTTGGGGTAACCACTGCCCACATTTTTCCCTTCTGTCACCTGCCTGCACCTCTAGTCACCAGGTATAAACATCAGCAGATGGCTTCAGCCTTGCCCTCATGGGCAGCTAAAGAGGGGCTGCTGAGCCATGGAGAGGTCACTTCTCAGGGGTTTCAAAATGTCAGATGGATTGGAGTGTTTGGGTAAGGAGAATGTCACACACACCGGGCTTCAGAAATGCTCCTGGCATCACTCCCAGAGCATGATGATGAGGAGGTAAAGAGGATGCAGAGCCCCTCTGAGGCATCACGTGTCTCTGATGGTCACCCCCCATCCTCCTTCTCCTCACAAAACCCAGTGCTTGGAACTGCTACACCTCTTGAGGGGAAAAGTGGATGATGGTTCCTGTGAGATGAGCCATTCTTGCAGTATCTCAGCTTTATATCTCGTCCTAATCTGATGGACTGTGGCCAGAGATGCATGAAAATGCAAAGTAATGAGGGACAACTACGGCCTTTATTGATGTCAGAGGTTGAAACCGTAATAAAGCCTGGCTTTGTGTCAGTTTGATGGATTCACCAGCAGAGTTTCACTCCCGTCAAAGCTGCACATTTGCTTCTGCAGCAGCTGCTGCCAGGGCACAGCAGTGGCCATGGGTTGTCCCCACAACATTCCTGTCCTTCCTACAGGGTCAAATCCATGTGTTTTAGGTTGAAAATGGGGGTGTGCATTCTATTGCCTCTGTTAGAGGTGGGGCAGTTATCTTCTGTTAATTGAGCAGTTTTCCTTTATCTCTTCCACAACCAATCCTCCCTCCAGGAGATCTCTTCTGTTCACGGCCAGTGACTGCCCCTGCATGGCTGATCAAATTCCATCATCCCATGGGGAGATGCTCCGCCCAGGGGAGGAGCCAAGCATTCCTACCTGGATACAATCTGCCCCTGGAACACCACAGCAGCCTTTGCCCACTGCATTCCCAGAGGAGCAGCTTTCTTCTGCCCTGCATTCCCAGAGGGAGAGCAGGCCCATCTCCAGCAGCCCTGGAGCTTCAGAGGAAAACTCCCCCCTTGTCCAGGATCCCTGCTCCAGCAGAACCACAGCTGGCACTGCAGGAGGGCTGAGCCACCATGGAATGGGACTGCTGCCCCCACCCTGACCCACAGGGGGTCACCTCCTGTTCTGACTCTGTCAGTGGTTTTTTGTTGATGTTTGTACTATTACATTTGTATTTTTAGTTTTTCTAGTAAAGAACTGTTATTCCTACTCCCATATCTTTGCCTGAGAGCCTTTTAATTTCAAAATTATAATAATTAGTAGGGAGGGGGTTTACATTTTCCATTTCAAGGGAGGCTTCTGCCTTCCTTAGCAAACACCTGTCTTTTCAAAACAAGACACTGTGCCATGAACTGTGTTTGCCAAACTGCACAGGAAGCCATGCTGGCCTATGGCACTGCATCATTTGGATTGCCATTTTGAATAACCAACTCCATAGTTAGATTTTAGCCTTGCCCATCCTATGCAGTCTTCAGAAACCAGAAATGTTTGAGAAGACTATTTTTTCCTTGCTTGCCGGTTTTTGAGTAGGTGTTGCAGGCACCTACCCGCTATTCATGGAAAGAAAAAAAAAAAAAGAAGTTCAGCTAACTGCTACATTAACTGTACCAAAAAAGTACATCAGCTGCTAAAAAATTCATGAAATTCAGAAATTACTTTAAGAAAATTAAGTTATCAGTTAATGATTAACAGGTATTCCAGGATTTTGAGGTTTTCTATATTTATGCCACCATAGCTACAATACTATACAACTAAAAACATCCTCACTCCTTTTTTTTCTATTTCTTTCACAGGTGCTTAAAGATATCTGCTGCCTTCTGGAATGAATTACCACTAGATAGTCAGAAAACACATTTATGAACTACCTAAATATTCTGTTTGTTAATGCATTAGTTAATTTTTAATAGGTTTTTCCTTTTCTGATTTAGCATTTTAATTTTAAAGGCTTTGCCAGCTTCTGGAGTAAAGGATTGTGGAGGCAGCCTTAGCACCTGAAGTGTGTTTATTTTAAATTCCTGATGAGCAGAGGCTGAGGTGTGCTTGAACCTTAAGGATTCTGCTTGCTCATGTGTGTATACATGTGTATGAATTTAAAAAAGTAAATTACATACACACAATTCCGTTGTTAAAGGATCTGGGAATGAGAAGGAGTTTTTGGCTGCAGTCATCACTGTCAAGAGCTCACTTCACTCACTCCTGAGAGATTTTGTGCTGCAATTTTAGCAGGTTGATGGCAACCATCAAAATGCAGGTCAAACCAGGAGCATGAGAGCTGGATCACCACCTGAGCTGTCCACATGTCTCAAGCTAAAATCCAGATGATCTGTTTTCATTTAGACAAACTTAGTGATGGGCTCAGGAGGAAATTTCCCAGAGGGAACAAATACAGTCAGCACATCTGTCTTGGGGGTGATAGAATGGGAAATTTTTCTCTTGGGATCTCATCAATTCCCTTTGCAAGTCTCAGCTATGCCAAGGAAGCACTGAAGTGCATAAAAACATAAGTAGGAGCCCTGATCCTGTCTCTTGTGCTCATGCATCTCATCACTCTACATTCTGCAGTGAACCTGGGGACAGCAGCCCTGTGTGCTGTGCAAGAACTCATCTGGTCCATGTCATTTCCTTCCCAGTTATAGTTTTCTCCAAAGCAAAATTTATTTTTTTTCTGTATTTTTTGTGTGCTTATATTGCCTACCACTGCCATGCATTTACCTCAAAATGCAATTTCAGCAGAATGAATTCTGCCCGTGAAATGCACTCCGCTCCCTGAACTGTGCTGACAACTTAAATTTCTTCTCATTAGATGAATCAGGAGAGCTGCATTGTACCCAGAGCCACTCCCTGCTTACTTGGCCTGACAATAAGGGATGCTTTTGGTTTTGGGTGTCCTAGAAATAAATTAGTCATGTATTTTCATGTACAGGAGGCTAAAGCCACGCAAGCAGAGGATCCAGCTTTTTCTCCAGGTTTGGGGAGCAAGACTCTGGAAGCCAGCACATCCTGTGGGTCAGCACCTGCTCTGTTAGAAAGGAACAACTCTGTCACATTTGCCTGCAACCTGCTTTGCTTGCCCTTAGCTACTACACTGTGGCTTTTTTTTTTTCCCCAACAGAGGGAAAAGTCCATGAAAACAAACAAACAACCAAACAACCATGCAGATAATCCATATGTTTTACTCCATCAGTATCTAAATTACGTGATGTAACACATGAACAGATATTTTTCTTCTGTGGAAAATAATATAAAAAGATCTAGCAGAGTCTTGATAGAAGAATATTTAATAAATGGGATTATTTCCCATCTGATTTGGCACTAGGAGATCTGGATGTGATCAGCACACCTCAGACATACAAGGATTTTGAGGAAATGGCAAACATACACTAGAAAAGAGGAGCTATTAAAATTACAACAAGCATGTGTCACAAGCTGGTGGTTTAAATAGGCATAGAAAAAACATAGAAAGAATACAACAAAGTGTTCTGGGAGTGGTTCACACTAATACCCATGTCCTAGCCCACAAATACACAGGAATTGTATACCTAATGCTTTATTGTACCTTTGTTTATTCATTTTCTTTTCAGAAATCTCCTGTTTGTAGTCATTCTCTCACCACATAAATGTTTTCTCAGAAAAAAAAAATTAAAAAGATATATAGGTATTGTTTCTTTAGAAATGTATTTGAAAGCCACTCAAATTGCAGAAGAGGTAAAATTCTCCTTTCAAAGAATTCCATGATTCATCACTGTGTAAACTTCAACACCTGCAAACACAAAACGTCCTGCAGGTAAAAAGTTCAGGCAGATATGAAATCTCACACATAGGAGACTCCCACAGTTCAGAAAGTGTACTTTCACATTTGTGAGATCAATCACAATGAATTGCTTATTGCTGTAGGTTCCTTCTGATAGCTCTATGATGTTCAAGATAGTAAAATTCAAACCTGCCAGAAGTCAAAATCCAAAGAGCACCAAATAAGATATTTGCTTACTTAAGCACTGTAGAGTTGATACATAGAAATAATCTTTACACTGAGGCATTGCATAACACACCCCCAATTGTTAGAGGCTGGGGAAGCTGCAGGAACTTGTCTCAGGTGGCTTCGTCATGTAGAAAAGTCTAGAAAGGGAAATCAGAGTACAGAAAAATATGAAGTGAGATCCACAGTCAGAGTTCTTGCCGATGGTGCTTTCACCTCGTGTCTTGGCTGAGCACTTCAGCCTGTGCTGCATTCCCCAGACTCTGCAGCAGATGGAGGAGTCACAAGCTTCCCCAGGGAAGGCAGAAAGCAGCTTTTGGAAACACTGTTTTCCTCCAGCCCCTTTTGAGTGCATGGCAGACACACAAGAAAAGGTGCTGTGAGTCCCTCCTCTCAGCCATGTGCCACCACTCCCAAAGCCCGGGGTAGAAATCATATCACCCTGGACTGGCTGCTGTTCCCTGTCCCGGCAGCCTCTGTGGCACTGGCTGCCCAGACTGGTGGGCAGAGGGGTTTCCTGGGGAGAGCAACCCTGGTGGACACTGCTGATGCCTCCCCAGACTGCATCATGTGGCTTCAGTCCTGAAAACACAAAGTAAATGTACATTCCCAAGTGTATTTTCTCCCTCAGTCCTCTTCTCACAGGTGTAAGGTGAGGTTTGAACTCATAATGACACCTGTGGCTCATAACACTGCTCACAAGATTGAGAACCACCTTTACAGTTCCTTCAGAAATATCACAAAAATATTGGGAAAATTGCACTGATCACCCTGTCTCTTAAATGACTCATTAGGGGGAGAGAAACAGGCAATGAATGTATTCTTCTAATGACTCAGGAGCACAAGGTACCTGCAAACCTGCCTGCTGCTGCTTCCCACGCTCCCAGCTCTGTGGAGGAACAAGCAGCTTCATGAGCTGGTGACAGCAAGGACTTTGCCACCCTGTTTGGGCACCTGGGCTGGCACCAGAAGTGCAGCCCTGTCCTGGAGTGTGTGCCAAAGGCAGAGCACAAACACAGCTGCCTCCCTCTGCTGCAAATCTCACTGACATGTGTGCTGAGAGTTTTGGCTGGAGATCAATCACCGAGGCAAGGAGCAGCAGCTCAGGCTGAGAGCAGCTCTCCTGCCCTCCCTCCTGCTGCCCTGGCACTGCAAATTCAACGTTGATTGCTTTGCTCTGCTCGTGTTGGGGATAACCCTTTGGGGCCCTGCAGACTCACCCTGCCTGCTCTCTGCAGGTGAATGCTGCATCCACATTTATTAATCAAGAAATTATGTGTAGGCAGGGATTTTAATTTCCCTTCTGGGAAGGGAAGTTTTTGGGGATTATGAAGTTTTTGGGGATTTGTTATTGGCTCTTGTTGTTGTTGTTTGGTTTTGGTTTGGTTTATTTGTTTGTGGAAGCTGGTGGTGACTACTGCTACACAGAGCTCTGAGAAACTGCATAAAGTAGTGCTGATGGAATTCATCACAGGGTACACTCAGTTGTTTTTCTTTTGCAGCAAGCACATTGATCAGAGATTATTTTTGGTTTCAGAGCATTTTTAAATGGAGATGCAGATTAAGATCTTTTTTTCTCTGAAGCAGTCAAAAAGTTTAATATGTTACTAAGTTGCATGAAGCAGAAGAAATCAGTATTACTTTAGAGAATGTTTGATATCACCAGATAACAATAGTCACTATCATAAATACTGCTGAGACAGTATAGTCACACCAGAGGTCAATAAACTTACTAATAATTCTCAATTTAACCATCACCAATTTATTTACAGTTCCTAATTACAAAATCTGCTAATTCATTGCTCTGGCCAATTTCTAATAATTGATTATCCAAATTTGAGTGATTGTGTGAGGAAAAAGGATGCACATTCCTCTAAGTCAGTTTAGGAATGAGCACAATGTTGGGATCTAAGATCATCTGTTTGGGTTTGCAAAAAGAAAAATAGGTAATTAACATTATTAGCTTATTAAAAAAATGTGATTCCTTGTGTCACACTAGAAAATGTCCTGCATCTATAAGGTAACATCCAGTGAAGGACTTTAAAGAAAAGAAGGAATGTCACCTTAGAAATGACTTCTCTGCTCTTCTCAGCTCATCTACCTGTCAGAGGTAGGGAATTGTGTCTGTGTGACTGATTTCTACCTGATGGAACTTAGGGCCGGGGTTGCTGCAGGGAGAGGAGGACTGGCAGAAAGGGTTGCTCAGTTCCCAAACCCCTGCACTAAATTTGCTTCTCAAGAGGTGTGCTGAGGGTTTTAAGTTCTCAGTGAAGCAGCCAATTATCTAGGAGAGAGATGAAATTGTGCTCATGGCTTCAGTCCACTGCATCCTGTACAGGATTTGCGGTGGAGAACAACCTTTATTTCTTTTTGGATGCTTCTGTAGATTCCCAGTGCTGTTTTACCTGATAGACAGTGAGAGGACACAACAAATTTCTCTGATCTAGTTATAGCAAAGCTTTTTGATGTTTGCTTTGTTCTTTGGTTTTGTTTTGTTTTGTTTTGTTTTGTTATTGGCTCGAGTTTGATGTCTGTAAGTGGATTATTTATGCCTGCTGGTGTTTCTACCAGGCTTTTTCACTCTCCCAGACCAAATCTTCTTTGCTATTTCATTGTCTACACTAATGATCTCCACTCATCTCCCCATATGCCTGTAATGGCAGTTCTGCTTCTAAAATCCTGTCTAAGCTGCAGCCAGGCTTTGTGATCTATAACAAATCCTTGTTCTCCAAAGGTAGTGTTATATTCAGATTGTTGTTATCTCTTATACAAGCTTTGATCTAACCTCAAATGATACCAGCAATCCATGAGCTATACACAAGCCACCCTTTTATGGAGCTGGCAATTAAGGGGACATTTAGTGAACCACTGAAAGTTCATTTTAATACCTGATGCATAATTTTTTTTTTATAGTCGTGGTGAAGGGCACAGAGAAAACTTGATAGCAGCAATGACACTGCAGTGTAGAAATCTGCTTCAAGTGCTTTAAACAACATGAGCAAAGTTCAGGCCTTCACACAAAGTCCCATTCACTGGCTGGGTCACACATTGTGCAACACCAACCTTTCCCCAAAGGTCACAGGGAGTCCAAAACCTGAAAAGAGAGTCTGGGCCAATCAGCAGGAGTTGGTAAACTAAGAATGGAACTAAGTCAATTTAACATGCCCTCAGAAAGAGCAGAAGTGAGTCTGGTGCACAGGGACAGTCAGAGACCTGAAATGTGCAGGTTGAGTGTTAAACCTATGCCCTGCTGAGGGGCTGGGTCCAGGAGAGGTGACACAGAAATTTCTCCCAATTCCCAGAGCTCAGGCAACTCTGCCATGGCTGCTCCCTGCTGTCACCTGTACCCCTTCTTGGGGTTTTTACATGACTTTTGGAAAAAAATCTTGCAGACATCTGCTGGCAGCTATTTGGACAGCAGTGAAAGCACCACATGTCCTGCCCAGCAAGGTCTTCCTCCCCCATCAAGACGGGATGAAGGAGTTCCAGAGGTTTGAGGAGTGCCTGCAGCCCTTCTTCTGGACCTCCTTTACAGGATCCCCCCTCCTACTGGAGCTGAAAATGTCAGTCAAACAAAAGTTCCTGAAAGGTTTATTTAATTTAAGCTTGTTGAAAACATCTCAAGGCTTCTTTAACTTGAAAGCAAGCACAGACATATACATATTTTTAAAATACTTATTACTGCAATCAGTGACTATATTTTATCCCATAGTTTTTACAATAAACTCCTTTTGAGGGCAAATGAGTCATGAAGATAAATTAAAGGGAAAGATTTCATTGGTCTTGACACTGCCATTTGAACTAATGCACATAATTAAAGGCAAAAAATTAGAGAGCTAAAGAGATTAAAAACGAGTTACCAGCATAATCTTTTTTTGTCACACATGCTAACGTTAAGTTGAATTACCACTATTTATTTTGTTAGCAGGAGATGTATCTGCAACTATGTTTCTTTCACATCTTCTGAAAAAAAACACCCACTCCCATACAGAGGGATTGTACATTTTAAAAGGCAACAATTGTATTTTGTGATCATTTTGCCTTCAGAAGATGTTTGTTAAGAGGTGGTCTGAAATCTGTTGTTGCCACTGTAATGGAACTTGACTAGCTATGAAATTGTGCAGACATCTAAAAATCATTGTTTTCTTTCAGAGAGGCTGTGTGTGGGGGAAGGCTGAGTCTGGAGAGAAAATGGGCTTGTTGCACTTCACCTGCTACTTCCTGGAGCATTGTGTTTGTGTCTTCTAACACCAGGAAGAAAGCTCTCCTCACTCTGAACCAAACCGCCCCTTCTCTGTGTGAGACCTGCCTGGGCACACCTGCCTTCTGGTACCTGGAAACTTGTGCTGTATTTCAGCCACTGATGAAGCCTGCCTAATGCTCATCAGTAGGATGCTCAAATTTTGAAGAAAATTGAGACATTTTCTTCATTTAAGAGTATTTGACAATTCTAAGACATACAAACAGGAGTGTCTGATGCTGTTAAAAGATCATTAATTGTTTTAGTCAGACTGCACAACCATGCAGAGAAGTTACTTTAAAAATTTGAATGAGGTAATTCAGTCTCCTTCTTAAACTATCTTTTGAATTTTTGTACCCCACATGCCTAATTCTGTGGTATTACACAATTAAATAAAGAATAGGAAATATTTTGCAAAATTAAATTATCGATGCTATCCTAGCAAAGAAATAAAACATTTACCTAATTCTTTGGTGGCTAAAAAGCACTTAAAATTTTATTCCACATTTATGTACAGCCAAAATATCTTTTGGCATCTTGAAGAAGTGAAATTTCATGCAGTGAGTACATAACACGTTTCTCTGGGGGAACAGAAAGTTTCACTGCATGTAGCTGAGGGCACTGCTCTTGAGGGAGCAAGTCTTAAGCTTGTGTTTTGTTTTTTCTGTTCCCAGGTGTAGAGGAGCACTTTGAAATTTGAATTAATGTTTTAAACATATTCTAGTTTATTTATCTAAGGGCACTGAAGCCATAGTAGCTGACCTTTTCTTCATGGCTTTAAGAAAACTCCCAACATGCAGTTGCCTGTTTTCTCCACTGCAGACTCACAGGATGGGTCAGGCTGGAGGGGACCACCGTGGGTCATCTGGTTCCAGCCCCCTGCTCAAGCAGGGTCATCCCAGAGCACACAGCACAGGATTGCATCCAGAGGGTTCTGGAATATCTCCAGTGAGGGAGACTCCAAACCTTCTCTGGACAATCCCTTCCAGTGCTCGGTCACTGCACAGGAAAGAAATTCTTCCTCATGTTCAGGTGAAACTTCTTTCTTTTCTTCATTGCCTCCTGTCCTTGGCACCACCAAGAAGAGTCCTGTCTTCATGGTACCCCCTTTTCAATATTTATATCCCTACTTAAAGTTCCCAGGCCCTCAAATGCAGTGCAGTCACATAATGATGCCTTCTGCATCCAGAGCTGTGGAGAAGCTGAGAGCTTTGGAGCTGTGTAGGGGATGGAGAAGGGATAAGGAGATCCTGCATCAATCAGGTGCTGAAGAGCAGGAACTCTGCCAGTACTGGGGGCTGACTCAGAGCATCCCACTCCCCTCACCCCCTTCCATGTCCTACTGTCACTGTCTTGCACTCAGGACAGGCACTGCACCAAGTTTGTGGGATGCTCTGTAAATGAGCTAGAAGGAAACACAGATCAAGGAGAGGGTGGACAGTGAATTTTTGTTGTCTGTGTTTATGTATCAGAAGATTCCTGGTTGGAATTATAAGACAAAATGAACTAACCAAATGCTAATAACCATGACTGATGATAATTTGCTCCAAGATGCTTATTCATTGATTAGAGTTCAGCACAGTGCCCAAAAAAGAGCTGGTCAGGAAGCGTGAGATCACTAGCACTGTTGAAAACATGCCAGTAAAAATGAACGCTGATGAATAAATATCCCACAGCCATCTTTGTGTACAAACCCATTTTTCATCCCAGTGAAGACTGTTCTGCAACATCAGACTGGTGATGGTTTTCAGATGGTATTGAATACACAGCTAAGGAAGAACACAATCTTGAAAAACTAAGAATATACATCCTAGTCTATAAAAAACAAAGATTAATACTCAACCATGCCATCCACAGTTTATTAATTTGATTCTAACCAATTTTTCCCAACATGTTGAACAATCTGTTTGTGACTCCCCAGCTGGGACCATTCCAGTGGATCTAGATAACTCTGTATTTGTGGGATCAGAGAGAGGTAAAGGGATTGTAGGAATATTCCCTAAGGGACTCACTGAGGGCATGGTATCATGATGTTTTACTTTCAAGACCTACTTGGCAGTGCCATGGTTTTAACGCTTCTTGAAATGCCTCCAACAGGAGAAGTTCCAAACCACAAAAGTACCCTGAGCACCCTGAGATGGAACAGGAGCAGCAAGCACAGCCTGGAGCCACAGGCAATGCCAGCACAATACAAGGAAAAAAGGATTCACTCTGAGGGTCCTCAGACCCTGAAGCCCACAGAGCTCATGGTTTTTCCATCCTTCAGTGCATTCAAACTACACAAGCTCTGGATCTGCTTTGGGCAGAAGGCTGGGTTACCCCTTCCTTGCTGTTAGTGAATACACATTTTCTCTCCTTCCTCTTGCACGAAACCCTTGGAGACCATGATCTGCTGCTGTTTGTTTGGAGTTTGTTTCAGAGGAAAATATTCTAAGGCCTGGAACATTTTAAGGAACTTTTTTTCCCCCTACTTATGGTGTGCAACATTGTCCAAACACCATGTGCTACATGGCACTTTATGATCTCCATTACTGATAAAGGCCTTGGGCAGGGAGAGGAGAAGGGGAAGGGGAATAAAACCACCATCTATAAACATCACTAGCCATATAAATTACCTGTTGACCCTAAATCTAGCTTAAGATAGTCTAAGATACTGTTCTAAAATAGAAAACTGTTATTAGAAAATACAGTATTACCTACAGCTGAGTTCTGAAGTTGCTCCACACCACGTGCCCTGTTGCCCCACAAAAGGGCTGCCAACAGAGCTACTGTGTCTGATTTCTGGGAAAGTTTATTTTTCACATTTTTTCACATTTCAGCTTGATGCAACCCACACTGCTAACCCTATAATTACCAGAATTAAAATGTGTGAGAATGCAAATTTCTGTGATTTAGGCTTTGCTAAAGGCTCTGGTGCTCCCTGGAAAGCTCATCTTTGTGTGTGCAGAGTAGAGTGCTAATCAACACAGATGATGAGTTAATGGCAAAAATTTCATCTGACAGTAACACTGAAGATGACAGGTTCTAGGGTACTTTAGAGGAGCTGTGTTGGTATCATTAAGATACAAGAATTACATGACTTCAGAGGTGGCTAAGTGGTGGTAATTATGACCTTGGTAATGACAATCAGTCTTCCACGGATAATGCATTCTTCACTTACAGCATTTAGGTTCTATTTACCTTTCAAAATACACTCATAAAACAAATAAATAACTAAAAAACCTGTACAATACACATGTATGTACAACAGATAATATACTTTATTTTTTACAAAAACAATTTATTTTAATGCTAGAAATTTTCCCTATGTTTGTGTTCTAATTTTTGGATGAATTGGCAAAATAAGTAACATCGAAATCAGGAAGGAATGCAAAATATCTGTGTCTTTCACAACAATTATGATGGATTTTACTCATAATTTGGGGTATTGAGGAGATACAAAATAACTGTAACTCTTGATGGCATGATGTGAGAAGTTTGACTTCCTCACATCAGTAGATGGAAAAACTGAAAGCAAAACACTGGTTGTACAATAAAGGACCTGGTCATACCACTTACTTTTGGATACTTTTCTTCATGTTCTTTGATCAACAAATTGATCCATTTTTGCCCATTCTTGGGGCTACCCAACAATTATTGTTGTTGCTGACACAGATATGATCTCAAGTGAAAGTTTTCTTCTTGATATTCCACTGTATTTCTCAGCAGCTTTCAGTGGCTTTTTCCTGGCAAATTTGAAAGTCTGTGTCTGAGACTTTCTATACCTTCACATTTATGATCATGCACATTCTGCAGGCTCAGCAAATTATTGCTACAGATCAATCACTGAGGCAGACATAAATCAACTAGAGAGATTGCTAGGAAATGGTTTCAGCAACAGAAGCTTCCTGTATTCATCCTTCAGTGTTGTTCCCCTGTTTTTTATACTGCATAACAAAGAGGGCCCATTGGAGAGCATTTCCTTCTTAATCAACTCTCCTTTCTGAGTGACAGCTGATTTATTTCCAAATAAAATTTTATCTGCTTGGAATTGCCTTTAGTGTAAGGTTTGGCATCCCTTTATTTTCTGTTGATTTCTAACACATTTCAAATACTTTTTAAAAACATGGTCATTGCATTTAGAAGAGGAGGATCACTCTCAATATGACACATCACCTTCCTTCCCTACTTCTTGCATTTTCAGCAAGTCTATTGGGTTTATCCTGTTGTTATCAAGCAAGGCTTCAGGGTTCATTTTTTCCCCAAATCCTAGATGCCTGAGTTGAGAGAGAATTATTCTGAGTGCTCTTATTGATGCCAAGGACTAAGCAGTCACATGGCTCTGACAGGCACTGCTACCTCTGGAATCTGTCAAAGCCTGAGGTAACCCTTGGTAACCCCTCAGGAATTTTTTCAGTCTTTACTACAGTGGCTGAGCCAACAATTTGTATAATTCACACTTGGATATCACCTCTCATCATTAGAGCTGGTCTAGGTAGAACCACTTCAGTCTCCACTGCCCTTCAACAAGACTCTTACGGCTCCTTTTAGCACTGGAGATTTGTTGGCAAGCTTGTCTGTCAGCAAGTTATCTAGATGCACACAAGTTTCCTGCTGTTACCACAAAGGATGTTTTTGTTGCTTTCCTCCAAACTTGGCCTCTGAATTACTAGGGAGGTGCCCCTGAGTGAAGATTTTTATTTGTCAGATTCCCTGTGACCTGCCCACTGGAGCCAGCAGAGCTGTGGGAGTGGGTGTCCTTGTCTCCCTCGAGAAACAGAGACTTTTTTCTGCGTTGAGCACAAAGTGGGTGTTGGTACATTAGGTTTTCTCTTTCAGAATCCATACCACTCTCACCATCTTGGTGTCTTCCCCTTGTGCTCCCTTTACCCTGGCATGGAGCAGCAGCAATTGCAGTGATAATGAGCTTCTGTGTCAGCAGATGATCTCCCAGAGCAGCAGGGATCTGCTGTTCTGCCTCGCTACAGTGTCTGGCATTTCTGTGTCTGCAGATATTGCAACACACTTACTGAGCTCTGCACTTACACTTTGTAAAGCACCTGTTCTTATTGGTGAGGAAGATCCATTATTCTGTCTCCTGCATCGCTGCTTAGTGATTTATTGATGTTTCTGCATTCAGTCACTCCTGTCATAGAACCACAGAATGGTTTGGGTTTGAAGGGTCCTTTAAAGCTCAGCCAGTCCACTCACCCTGCAAGGAGCAGGGACATTTTCAACTGGACCACGTTGCTGGGAGCAACCTGGCCTTGAGTGTTTCCAGGGATGTGTCATCCATTACATCTCTGAGCAACCTATTGCAGGGTTTCACCACCCTCACCGTAAAAAATTCTTCTTTATAGCAAACCTAAATCAGCTCTCTTTTAGTCTAAGCCTGTTATTCCTTGTCCTGTTGTAACAGGCTCTGCTATAAAATCTGTCCTCATCTTTCTCATAGTCCCCTTTTAAGTACTGAAAGCCTTCAATAAGGTCTCTCCAGAGGTTTCTCTTCTCCAGGCTGAACCATCACAGCTCTTTCAGATTTCCCTCATAGGAGAGGTACTCCAAACATTTTTGTAGCCTTCCTCTGGATCACACCAACAGGTCTACATTTCACTCATCTGGACAATTAACAAAAACCAAAAGTCCTGTATTTTCTCTATAGAAGAGAAAACTGACTAATTTCGAAAAACACCAGCCAAAAAGTACTACAGTATTATTGCATTCATTGGTCATACTCAGGCTCGGAATATGATTGCAGAATTGGGCAACTCTCAGAACTTATACCAATATTTAACATGAAACAGCGTTAGAATTTCCTATAATTGTGTGGACTGTAAAGGTCTCCTGTGCTTATTTGGAAGGGGATGGACAGGCTCTCTATTTTTTCCACTCCACAGAGATGACATTTACACTTTGGCAATAAAACCTGTACGAGCTGTAAAACACATGGCAAGGAATAACACAACCATCATGTCTTCCAGGGCAGTAATGGCAGCTAAGTACAAATAGAATCTTGACAACCAATTATTATTTCAGGCATTATCTTCGGGAAGATACGTCCGTAGAAAGGTTAACACCTTGTTCCCCGGCTCATGGATCAGGTACAACTTTATTCTAGTAAGAGATGAGGCTTGCAGCCTGCCATAACCTGTGGCTCCATGGATCTCCTCCTCCCCCGCAGTCCCTGCGGGTCACCAGCACGGGGTTAAGGGAGCGCTGGCTGGTTCATACGCGGCATCCCGCACCGGGCACGCTGCATCCCGCACCGGGCACGCTGCATCCCGCCTGCCTCCATCCCCCTGCCGTGGTGCGGCACGGAGCCGTACGATGCGCGCCCCGGGATGCGACATTCCCGGCATCCCCGGTAATCCCAGTGCCCCCGGTGCTCCAGGGGCTCCCGAGCATTCCCCGCCCCGTCGGGCCGCGCACTGAGCTCCGCGGAGGGCGTGGCCAGATGATGCTCCTCCCTCGGAGCGCACCCATTGGTGGAAATGCTGTGTGACCACGCCCAGGGGCGGGGCCGGGGCGGGCGGGACGGCGCTGCCGGAGCGCGGGGCCAGGACGGAGCCGCGGCCGTGACCGGAGCCGGCACAGCGGGGACAGCGGGGACAGCGCCATGGCCGAGAGATACGACGTGGTCGTGATCGGGGCCGGCATCTCAGGTGGGTCGGGGGGGAAGGGCGCGACCCCCGCGCACCCGCCCGCCTCCCCCGGGCATCCCACCGGGAGCGCTCCCGGAGCGGGGCCGGGCGGGGGCGCGGGGGTGGCGATGGAAGCGCCGGGCCAGGGCCCCGGGGGCTTCAGGTGTACTCGAGGAGGGAGAGGGGAAATGATCGGTGCCGTGGTCTCACAAACCGCTGCTGCTTGCGTTGGTTTGCTCTTGGTGCTGGTCGGGAGGGAGGCTGGAGGAAAAGTGACTTGGCAGTGCCCACAGGTGAGGATACAGGGATGCAGGCTGGGTGGTGTTTCGACGTGGTTTTTTTTAGGTTGCCCATGCAGCGGTGGCAGTTGTTTTGTTTGGGAAAATGTTGCAGAATAAGCATCTGGGAGTATCTCTAGGTTACGTTCGGCTGCTGTGGGAAGAGCTGTTCTAGAGGCAGCCTGATTCCCCAAGTGCCGTGGACTCCTCACACTTGACCAGGCAGCACTTCCCAAAATACTCTTCAGATCTACTTTGACACCAGCAATTGCATCATGGCCCCTCAACCTTATGCTTTGAAAACCCCGTTATATAATTATTTTTATGTTACCTACAATGAGAATGTTGCTGTGTTGGAGAAAATTAGTGTTTAGGTTTAGGTCCCTCAGGTCAATTTTGTGTTGGCAGCTTTGTTCAGGTCTCAGTTTTCAGGTAGTCCTTCCTTCACTAATGATTCAGAAAAGGTGAGTTTTGTGACTGTATAATATCAGTGATATTACAGCCATTATTGGTGTGGGTAAAGTTAGGTCTTATTAGTATTGAGAAGGAGTCAGAGGCTTTCCTTTGGTGTAATCTGCAATGAATTAATGTATAAAACAGCAAATGGTTTGTGTAATCATGCTATTTCATCTACTAAAATTACAGTAGTTGTTTAAATAATTATTTGTGAATATATAAATAAGCAAATAATCTGTGGCATCACTAAACAGCCAGGAAGAGTGTGGACCTAGATTTCCTTGCTTTATAGTTTTATCAGATGCCTGGTAATTTTCCTGCTAGAATGAGACATTTGGTCTTCATCCTTGGAGTTCCTGTAATGCACAGAGTGTCCTTAGGGAATTACCACCCATTCTGTGTGCAGCTGATGGCAACATCCTCTTAATATGTTTTTTTATAGCTCTGACAAGCTCTTGTTCCCTCTGGAGTGCCTCATTCCTCCAGGTCCCCAACCTGTTGCAGTGTTTCAGAAAATGCTTTGAGCATTTCTATGTGATATCTTGCCTCACTCGTACAAAAACACTAAGTTACTTTGTAACACCTGTGCCTTGGACCAAAGCCTCTTGTGGAGATTGAAATGGAGCCAAGCAGAAATTTCACGGTGCTCACAGTCCCTGAAAAATTGTCTGTGGCATGAGGAAGACAAATAAACATGTCACAGCACTCCTGGGATACAGGAACATTTTTCATGCCAATGGAAACCCCATGCCAGTGGCATAGAAATTGGTGTCTGCCTGTTATGAATTAGAACAGGTATCATTTTAAGAAAACAGCCATTGAAAAATAGACAATAAATGCCTTATTTAATAATTAATCCATTTTTACTCTACGCTGCCATTCATAGCTGGGGGATTAAACTCTGATCAGCCTCTGGTCTATTTTGCTTTTCTCACAGCTTCTCTGTTAATATCATTCCTGCACCAATATGCCTACACTTCAGTTCTGCAAGAGGTTAGGCAGTGCTGCTTTCTGGTCTCAAAAAAAAAAAAAAAAAAAAAATCTGTGTCTGGAGGTCTGCTTCTGGTGGAATACATAGTAAATCATATTCCAGTATGGAAGTATGGACAGGATTTTCCCTCAATCTCTCTGATTCCAGTGTTGATTTGCTGTTTGTCTCTCTGAAATTGAATTTGCAATTGACTCATCTGGTGAGATTTCTGTCTCCTCTCCTTTTATTGTATTTTGAATGCTCACTACCTGGTGCTTGCAGGAAGGGATAGGAAACAGATAAACTAGTTCTTTATAACAATTACATGAAATCTGTATGAGGTATAAGCAAGGTGCTTGTTCTATTAAGTGTGAACTTCCCAGCAGTGATGCTGTGGCTTTTTAAATTATTTGTCCAGTATCTGTGAAACGAAGCTCAATTCCTGGCAGGCAGCTGGGAGTTGTCTATTCTGGAGTTGTCTATTCTGGAGTTGTCTATTCCTCAAAGCAAAGCATGGTCCTGAGAGGCAGTTTCTGAACAATGAATTTCTGAACGTGTTCTGCTCATCCCTGCTCCTGGCCTCTGCATGCACACCACAGTGTGGTTATTCCAGGGACACAGAATCCCCTCTGCCTGTAGGGAGGTGCAGCCTAGGGAAGGAGGGACCTTCTGCAACGGTGCTTTTGGAAGAAAAAGCTTTTGGAAGAAATCTCTGCTTGGGTGGCTTCTACCTCTGTGATTTTCCAGCTGTCCCCCATGGAATCTCAAACTGTCCAGGCTGCATCAGCAAGTGCCTTTGCACCCCTACAGAGAGGGAGCTGCAGAGGTTGGGATAGATTCCTTTTTCCACTTGGGCTTGCATGTTAAAAATGTGGATAGTTGCCAGTAAAAGCCCCAGGCACATGTTTGTGTCACTCCTAATAGTTAATGTCCCCTGTAATGCAGTTAATATTGATTACAGCATTTTATACCCAAGCATATTAAATAAGCTGGTACCTGAAGTTAAGGACTTTCCCCATACTCACAGAGAGTTTTTATTTACATGGCCCGAATATTGCTCCCATTTTCTATTTACAGCGTTTTCTACTGAACTGAAGAGTGCTGTTTTGGATTGATTTTGACATGATTGATTTTACTTGATTATGTGTTTTTTAAAACCCAACAAGATGATGGCACAAAATGTTGTAAGGAGGGCCTGGGTGCTCAGTCACTCCTCAGGCACTGCTCATTAACAACTGGACAGCATTAAGTGCTCAGAGAGTTTTGACGGAAACCTCAGATACTTCAGCTTGTCAGATCTGAGAATGACTTCTGTGACTTTCTCAAAACTTTCTAACTGACCTTATTGGGGCATATTTTCCTATGGATAGCAAAATGTGCCACGTTGACTCCAAGGTTACCTCCCTGCCAAATTTCAAGTTGCTGCTGCAATTTCCAAAATAGGAATGAAAAAAAGGCATGATTTTTCAAAATCAAAGAATATGCTTCCCTAGACATTTAGAAGTAGTTTTGACCAAGATTTTCCAACAGAAAGAATCACAAAAACCACACCCAAAAAATCATACCCTGAAAATTCAAGCTTAAATAGTTCCAAATTTGGAAAAAAAAAAAAAAAAAGAATGTAAGCAAAATATGTTAACTTTTTTTATGGGAATATATTCATGTACCAGCCTCATCTCATGTGGAAGCCAAGTTTATCAGAAGATTGCATGGAGAATTAATAATGTTTGTTTACATAAAGCAAACCAGAGAGGCAGCAGACATTCAGAAGTATGTCCAGAAGCAGAGAAGTCCAAAAAATCTTGTATGCAAATATGGTTTGGAAGAAATTTCAGCACATTGTGTTACAAGTACAAAACACAAGAGAGAACCAGACATAATTGAATCTTACACTTAAGACTATAATTCGCTGACATGGATAGTTTTTGTTTCCACAGAAAAAGATGTTTGTTTTTATCTAGAAAAGAGGAGATTGCGTGGTTCTACAAAATCGAAGCTGAGATTTCCCAGCCATGTGCAGGAAACAGCACTGTTTTTTGCTGCACTTATGGAGGATTCCAAGGGCCACAAATGGTAGGAAAAGCTGGGATGTAAAAATAGTAGTGATTAGCCTTTATATAGAAATAAAACATATGATATATTATTAAGACATTTTTGTTTTTCTCTCTGTGGAAAAGCACTCTGTGTTGGCATCTCCAGCTCCACAGTGTGTGATCGACAGCCTTACCCCTCGAGCTACCTACGCCTTGGCTTTGGGCTCGGAGTGAAAGACTGGATAATGAGGAAATGCAGATTTTCCTTGCTTGCCATCCTGGCAGCACAACTTCTGTGGTACACTGCCCTGTTTGTTTTGACAGCAAGCCAAGCTGCTGGTGGGTGGTGGTGTCAGATAAACTGTCAAACACACAGTTTTTGGTGTGAGATAGAATCAGTCTGACCTGTGTAAATCTGGAGTAGTTTTCAATAATTTTTTTCCCCTACTGTTACTTCTGTATTTACGTGGGATTTGACCTATAGGAATGTAATATTTGATTCATAAAATGTGTTCTCTGTTTATCACTTGGCATTTGCCCTGCGCTGGGTTCCATCTACCTGGTTCCTTCCTTCTTTCTTTCTGGATCCAACCAGAAAGCTGATAATGTTGTCATTTAGTAGCAGAGATTCCTAAAGACCATTTTTGGGGATGCAGAAATAAATAACAGTGGTTCACAGAGCTCTGAGTTCCCAGTGTACTCCTAGCAAGCTGACTGTCATTATGACAAAAATTTACAGCAAGAACAAAATTCCCAGAATCCCATACAAAGTGTAATGGATACTTTATACAATAATTGCAAATAAGCAGAAGTACCAATTTCCATTTGCCTCCTTCTTCATAACATGTTCTGCTAGTTTGCTACTGAAATCTTACAAGTGTTATTTGCCTCAACAAGCAAAAGAAATAGCCAAGTAGTTAGGACAGGTCCCTAAAAATACCCTAACATAACAAAACCAGGCATGGGACAGGCATTATGTCTTTTCTGGGAATACCAGAACTGATGTTATTGGTATTTGTGGTGATGACATTGATCATGATTTAGCAGCAACATTTTTTGACATTGTTTTTAGTTGAAAGTCACCATTTAGGTAACAGGAATTTTTTCTGCAGAACACTAACTGAAAAAATTTGTCAATAGTCATAACATGTGTGTAATTACCTTGGTTGTTTCCATTACTCGGTGGTATCAAACTCATAATTTTAACTGCTCATTTTAATATGTAAATGGAGGAAAGATGCCTCATTTCCAACCCTGTGCTTATACTCATTAACTTTTTTCTGCCTTTGTTTTGGGGGAGGGCATTACTTTGGGGAAGGAATGTTTACTGCAAGAAGCTGTGGACATGAAAAATCCCAGTGGGTGTGTGTGGAGTGGATTCATCCTTGGGCTAGAATTCCCTCTTCCTGCCCACTGTATTTCTGCTAGCATTGTCCATGAGAAACTGTCTTTGTGCCCTTCAGAACAAGGCTTGCATCTGTAGAAAGCATTTACACAGTGATGCCATTGAGACCAGTAAGTGGCTTGGTCTCATTTGGACAATGTACACTCTAATAGAAAATATTTATTCTCTTTTGCTTAAGATCTTTGCTGAATCAAGTGGATTTTTTTTTTCCTAGAATGGAAAAAATACTGATGAAAAAGAGATTAAATAGATTTACCTGAAAAGGACAAAATACATTGACTCAATCTCCAGTGCCAAGGATTCTACAAGAAGGGACATGAAAGAAAGTATGGCAAGATAAAACATGGTTTCTGACAAGCAGAAAGTTAGTTATGGTATTAGGCAACACTGAAGTAGAAATAAATGTAGACTTGTGATCCACACTGTGCATTCTTGCTCTTCTGTGTGGATTTAAGATGCTGTTACTGAATTAATAGCATTGTTGGCTTGGGGTATTTTTATATTTTCAGTGGCAATTTAAAATCTTCAAATCCTTAGTCAGTGAAAGGAAAGTTCTTTCATTCTCAGCTTTCTGTGTGTTGTTGCCCATTAGTGGCTTCTCTGGTCAATCTGATGTAACTGAGCACATTTTAATTGTATTTTAAGACTTAAATGAATGCTATGATGTACACAAAAATTCCAATCAAAGGGTAATCTAGGTTGCAGGAGAAGAATAAAGAGGTAAGGAAGGGAGATTTTACCCTATGGCAATGGCAGAAATGTTTTGCATCTCTCATTGACAGGTTCGCTTTTACTTGCCAAAGGGATTTCTAGCTGGAAAAATGAGAGCTGATTTTAAGGTGGCCATTGCCAGGTTTAATTACTCAATTGTGTTTAGAAAAAGTTAGGGTTTCCATCAATGAAACAGTAAAAAATAATCACAGTATTAGAATGCCATTACATTGGAACTTTAATAATGATATATTGCCAATTCTCTTATTTTACTGATGTGTATTAGAAAAATGAGCAAAAAAGTCTTAAAATTATTTCCCCACTCAAGATCAGGAAAATGTAGGGATTTTACAGAAAGATTTCCCCCCTTTTTCTTGATTAAATCTTGCTAGAACACTACAGTAATGAGTTAATCATCTTTCTCACAAAGAGATGTGGCTATCCCATGTTGTGTACAGTAGGGTGGATTAATAAGGGTTTTATGAAGGAATGTGTTTTATTTACAGAGCCTAGATTTTGAAAAGTATAACTCTATACTGTTAGTATACGATCACTAGGATATTTCCAACAAAGTAACTTTTTAAAAACTCTCACTGTTTGTGCTGTAGAAATCATCTCTGCTCATATGCTCTGTATCAACGCCAGTATTGAGGCAATTTGGAATTATTCTCATAAATCTACACTTATAAACACTTATAAACTTCCCTACAAAACAGAGAACCATTTTCCACATTATAGGACTCCTCTGAAATCAAGTTCAAGTCTCTTAAGTCCTAGTGTTGTTCACTGCCTATGGAGTTGAACTTTTCTTTCCTTTGAAGTAGAGGTGGGCTTTGTTGTATTACAAAATTTAGTATTGTTCAGCATCCTTATGTTTCAGTCATGGGGTGTGTCTTGTAGTCTGCAGGTTGGCATCAATTCATCTTAGTTTCTTTTCTTTATTTTTCTTTATTTTTATTTTTTTTTTCTGTATATCCAGTGTTTTGGTGCACTTCAAAAGGGCTTTGCTTGTGGTAGCATTATGACAATTTTCTGGCATGAAAGCAGCCACAGTATGATGTGTTGCAGCAGCAATTCTGAGTCCTTAATAGCACTGCAGAATCAATAGGAACAGAGCTTTCCTGCATGGCATCTTCAGAGGAGGGGAACTGCTTGTGAGATTTCCATAGAAACCCTTGTGGAGATGTCTGGTCTTGTTTGTTCTCATTTTACAATAAGTGAATTTCCAGAGCAGACACTGAGAATGAGCTGTGGTTTTGGCAGGCTCCTTCCGTCTTTCTGAGGCAAGTGGTGTATTTCTAATTCATGGAATTAGGGGATATCTGGAAGGAGTTTGTCCAGTGATTTGGGGTGGTTTCCAGCTTTATCTCAAGGCTGCACTCAGGGGAGGTGGAGGTGACACAGCCACGGCTGAGCTGTGACAGGAGTGTCTGCACAGAGTCACGGCAGCAGACCCTGGAGTGTTGGCATTGCCTGTTCTGAGCACTGAGCCCAGTTTGGCCTGGAATAGTGTGCTTGTAAGGAATGGTTTGGATTGGAAGGGACCTTAAAGCCCGTCTCATTCCACCCCCTGCCATGGGCAGGGACACCTCCCAATAGACCAGGTTGCTCAAAGCCCCCTCCAGCCTGGCCTGGAGCACTTCCAGGGATGGGGCATCCACAGCTTCTTCCCTGTCCCTTGGGAGTTGCTGAAGTTCATGATGTCCTCTGGGATGGAGATGATGTAGAGGAAGTGGGAGGATAGCTCCATGCAGCCTGAGGGGAGCTGAGCAGGCAGGGATGAGGCAAGGAGCGGGCAAGGAGAAGGTCCCATTCCTTCCTCTTTCATTCTTACCCCATCAATTAATCATTCTCTAGTGTCCAGTCCTGTCCAAGATACTGGAACAGAACAAAAGTCTTGAAAACTCAAGTCATGGAGAAGATGAAGGGTAAATATGCAGTCAATTTAGAAGTTAATTGTGTATAAAAAGCACAGAGGCTCCATGACCTGTGGGGTGCTTCAGATGAACCTGTGGAAGCACCTGGGCCTGGTGCACTTCAGTATGACCAGGATGGAGCTGAAGAGGTGAGTCCAATGGAGAGAGGTAGAGATAGGCACAGAGATGCTGTGTGTGGGTGTTGTTCCTAGTCTTCTGTTTTGAAAGAAAATAGTTTCCATGCTTTGCGCAAATAAATGTGTAGTAGTAATCTTAAATAAACATGTTCTGTATTGTTTATACTTGTGAGTCATGCCCTCTCCCAGTTCCCAGTAAGCCATTTCTGTCTTATTTCTTGCTGTTTCCCAGTTTATGAAACTTCAAAGCCATTTTCTTTTTTTTTTGGACCAGTTTCTCAGATGACCATTGGGTTAGCAGTAATGAAACTTAACCACCTGTAAGTCTGGAGAACAAGTACAGTTTAACAGGCTAGAGAACAGGTTAGAGAACCTCAGTCACATTACAACACGTTCTTCATCCCTTAGCAGCCCTTCTTTATTTGGATACATCCCATAATTATGCTGTAATCCAGTAGTGAGCTTAACTTCCAACTCAGTCCAGTGTGACCATTATTCTTCCTAAACAACTGTGGCAGGAATAAAGCTTTTCTATTCAGTATGGAATTATGGTCTTAGGCACCAAAGATTGCATTTTATTTTTATTTTTTTTTTTCATACCTAGGCCAGACTTCTTTTGGCTTCATGTTCAATTTTTTCAAGGCATGTATATCTGCAGTAAACTTTCTTACAAAAGAATTGCCCACTCATGTCTGAGTGTCCAGTGATATTTATACAGAATAGAGAATTCAGCCTTTTAGTTTATACATGTAGGATATCCACTATTCTGTGACAAAACCTGCTGTATCTTTTGAAATCTCATTTTTCTGCATATAAAAAATTGCGTATTTGTAAGAAAATATTGCAGTTTTCAACATCATAGATTTGTGTCTTCTACGTTTATGTTGGGGAGGAAGAGAAACCATCACTCAATGAGTAAAGAATTAGCTGGAAAAAGATTGTTTCTAGAGTTTCATGGAGGAAAAAAATTATCACTGAAATAAATTAGATCAATTGGTAATATATCCATTCCACTGAAAAATGGCTTGCAATTTAAAAAATTATAATATTAAATAAATGAAGGAATTAAGTATACTTCTGCTCCAGCAGCAATCTGAAGAATATGGTGCAAGGGTGTAAAGTTACTTTTAGATGAGTATGAAAATTATATATATAATTCCTGCCTATGTAAGACATTTGAACTTCCTCAATTCTGGTTTCCAGTGAATGGTGTCCCACTTTCCCATTGAAAGATTCTATGCATAGGAGTTTATGGTCGATTCTGCATTGCCCTTAGAATAAAGGAGTACATTTAACTCTTCCCGGAATGATTCCTCTCCCCTGGTCTTTTCAGACATGCCTTCTTTGTAGGCTCTCAAAAAGTTGATTTTAATCACATTTCAAGGTAGTGTAATAAACATGACGGTAATATTGTTACTCCTGCCTGCAGGATATCTTGGAAGTGCTGATCAATAGGGCTGCCTTTCGTGTACTTAAGGAGGGGAAACAACTCCCAAGAAACAATGCTTCAGTGCCAAATTGGCCTGCAGGGCAGTGGCATAATCTGATTTCACCAACTCATGATTGCTTTTTACAATTTCTGCTCTCATCTGTCAGGAGCAAAGAGGTCTCTTGTCCTATTGAATTTTCAGTTGTCTCTAGTGGCTCCATCACAAAGTCCCATAATTAGATGATTTTTGCTGAGACCATAATTCCACTTATAAAGTATCTACATGCAGCCTGTTTGATTGTGGTCAAAATCCATTGCTGAAAATGAATCCTGACAGTGAAGCAGACTTTCCTTCTGCATGTGCATGAGGCCAAGGGACAGCAGAGGAGCAGAGTTGATGTGGGAGAGGAGCATTATTGATGTCACTGTAGCACTGCAAGGCCCCCAGGCTGGGTGCTGCCTTTCCATAGGCTGCACAAATCAAGAGTAGGATGTGTGTCTCTCCCTTAATAATTGAAGTTTTGCTGCTTTTAAAAGGCCAAAATGCCAACCCAAGGAGGAAACTTCAGTCTGTGAGTGCTGTGAGTGGTTATAAAATACAACTGAGCAGCAACCACATGATTTCTGTGGTGAGGTACCATGCAAAGCTCCTAGCTTCTCTCAGGGATTTTTGAGGGCAGTCAATTGAAATCTCTGACCTTGAAGCTTTGGTTCAGTTTTTGACCATGAATGTGGCTGATTGCTGCTACTGGCTTTAATGCACTTTCTCTTTTTTTGGTAGGTTTGTCAGCTGCCAAATTGCTGTCTGAGGCTGGGGTCAGTGTGGTGGTCCTTGAGGCCCGGGACAGAGTGGGAGGAAGGACATTCACTATCAGGGTAAGTGCTACATGAGGTGTGGACTCCCACTTGTGCTGGTCTACAATGTGACAGATGTCAGTCCTGTTGTTTTGACCAAGGGAACTGCAATTATTTTGATCCAGGGAACTACAGCTTCAGCTCAATCCCTCAGAAGGTGACAGAGCAACTAATCCAAAAGTCATCAGTCAGCATATGTCCACCAAGAAGAATCCCTGCTTGGCCAACCTGACAGCCTTCTAAGGTGCAGTGACTGGCTTAGTAGATGAGGGGAAAATTAATATTGTCTACCTAGTCTTCAATAATGTGTTGACAACCGTCATCTGGGACCAGGAGTGTCAGAGCATTTCCCCTCTTTTTCTCATCTCCCTTTGCATACTGTAACAGGCATGATAACTTAGAGCCCTATAGGAAGCAGCCTGAGCAGTACCAGACATCATTATGGCTCAGACACGTTTTAAAATGTCTTAAAATTATCTGAAATAACACTCCTGCTTCTAAAAATGAAATGCATCTTGATTTTCATTAAAAAAAAAACCTGAAAGAAATGAAGAGTCACTTGTAGGGTAATGTAATACAGACATTACCTCTGCTTCCCACCCTGGAATTGAGGGAGGTGTAAATTATGTCAGGTGCCATTGCTGGGGAACCAGAGATAAACAGTGGTGTTCCAGCAGAAATCATTGTGTGTGAAACATGGAGGATAAACACCATCCTTCTGTGACACTGAGAGTGCCAGGCTTAAAATACTCACTATAAACAGTGTTTAAGAGTTACTGTCTTGGGAGGTCAGCCTGCTGTGATAGTGTGCATCCCTGAAACCTTCTGCTTTCTTCCCACTTCCCAAGTGAGTGGGGCACTGGTTTGAGGGGTGCATGGAGCATCTTTCATGGCAGGCATGGCTGGGGGTCCCTGTCCAGACAGCAGCAGGCTGGAGCCCAGGGATGCAGTGCTGGAAAAGAGATTAATCTGGAAAACTGCAGTGCAGTGCTCAGCACCTGCAGCACTAAGTCTAAGCAGGTTTCTAGGGAGAGGAAACAAGTCTTGATTCTGGAGGTGGTTTCAGCTGCAGAAATGTTTTGCAATGACAGGAAAAGTAATGTGAATTTCTTGAACATCTCCAGGGATGGTGACTCCACAACCTCCCCGTGCAGCCCATTTCCATGCTCAACAACCTTTCCCATGAACAAATCCCTCCTGAATATCATACACATACATTCCATACACATTCAGTATGGAATAATTCTTTCTGTTTCTAGATGTTTGTATTGAGGAGCTTCCTGCACAGCTTCTGATTCCTGTGTTCTTTTTCCCAGAATGATAAAGTGAATTATGTAGATGTTGGTGGATCTTATGTGGGACCCACCCAAAACCGGATTCTGCGACTGGCAAAAGAGCTGGGGGTGGAGAACTATAAAGTGTATGTTGAGGGCCACGTGTTCCATCACAAAGGGGTAAGTATTGCATATTGCAAATATTGTAAGTATATTGCATTTCCATGCTGAGGTACCCAAAGGTGGCACTGAAACTGGGAAATTACTGACAGTCATCAAAAGGGTTTCATTTAAAACTTACCCTTAGTAATCACCTGCTTGAAGTGTTGTTATTCTGTTTTGACTTGTTGGGAGTGCAACAAATGGTTTTTATTTTCTTTTTGAAAGTGTTCAGAAAATTCAGCTGACAGCAGCTAAAAAATCTGGGGTGCATTTGGCACGTTGTCTTTGAACATACCTTCCAAAGACGTTTTGCCTGAAATTCAGGAAGTATTTATTCAGAAATAAAAGCCAAATTTAAATTTAAAAAATAATAGTATTGATGGATAGTATTGAATGATGATACTGGAGAACAGTATTATGGAACTAGCCTGGGAGTAGGATAATGTATTTTGCCCAGATGACTGGATTCACATGAGATCTCCCTCAGCCCCATAGAGTGGGATTCATCTCACAAATGGGTGTTTGGAAATTAATCATCCAATCTGAGACTCTGAGCTTCCCTCTCTAGCTAATGGTGCCATACAAGCCCTTCCCAAGGGTCACCAAAATGTCACCTCTGAGATGTGGGGCAGCAGGAGTCCAGGTGGCCACTCCTGAGCAAATCCTGTTGTGGCTAAAGTGAGCAGCAATGAAACCTGTGCTCAGAGCAGATTTCCAGCCCTTGTGCCAGATCTTTAACCCACTGATTTTTTTGCACAGGTCCTACCCAGGACCTGCTGCCAAAACCAGTGCAGGGTGAGAGCAGCAGGGAGAAGGACAAAGAAAGGCCTAAGATTCATAGGTGTGAGATGTGATTGTATCCATAACACAAAGTATTATTTTAATTTGCAAAGACCATCACTTTCAATTTTTAAAAAATATTTTTTCGTTTTGGCACTTAACAGACTCTGGCAGAACCAGACTTGAAGTCTGTATGAGTCACAGTTGACATACTTGATATAGACAAGCCATCCTGTGTGATGGATCCTTAATTGGTTTCATTTCTATTACCTTCCCAATTTTTTTCCTAAGAATTAGAGCAATGTGTTCACGCTGCAAAGTTTTACCATCTGGTTCTGCAAGCACTCCTTATTGGGCAGATTGATGCTATGCTCATAAAACAGGCACATCTTAAATAATTGCACAGACACTCCATAATACTGAAAAACTTACTTGTCACCCCCTCATGCAAAATTGATGTAATTCTACAGCAAGAGGGATGGGCTGGTTTGTACCAGCAGAATGTTTGTCCCACTCTAATTTAAGCTCAGGCATGAATATCTCAGCATCCTAAAAGGCACTTATCTTCTTTATGTTAAATAAAAGGCTCTAATGGGTTACATTACTTTGAGCCCTTAATCCATCTTGACACCAAAGCTGCAGCTTTTTATTGTCCCACATTGCATTATGCACGTCCCTGCTAATGACCATGTAATTTTGTATGTTTTCTTTGAAGTGAAAGCATATTTCTAAGCAAGAGGCAGCATTATGAGCTATTCAGCTGGATCACAGGCTGTGGATCAATTCTGGATTTGTCATCGTGGTCCTGCTGAGCTAATCAGGGTCCCAAGGGAGCTGTAATTGTTGGACCAGGGTGACAGCAAAGGGGCTTTAAGGTATCCCAGATTTAAGCACTGGATGAATAATAATGATGTTTTTCTTCCTCTAGGTCTCATTTCTCCCACATCCTCTTCCCATGAATTGTAGCCCTTTTCTTCCATTTTCTTTTCCTAAGGTTTTCCACAGCTTTTTCTCCTTTCTTTTTCCTCGAGACGTTGTGCAGTCACCATGCCCTTTGATTTAGGGATGTGTTGTTGAACCCTCTCTCATATCCCACTTCTAGAAGAAGCTTATTAGCCTCCATCTGTGCAGTCCTGGCTGTTGGCTGGGCTGCTCAGTGCCCAGGGCTCTTTTACCTGCCTCTCTTTTACCTCCCTGCTCCACACCAGCTGCCAGGCTGGATGGTGAGGTGCAGGTAGGGGTTTGTGCTCTCCCAGCTGCAGATGCACCCCTCACATTCATCAAACATGCTCCAGGATCAAAGCACCTGTGGTATTTCCTAGATGGCAGAAAGTGTTAGCAAAGAGATTGTTTGATATTAAAGGATCATATCAAACAGAAATTAAATATTAATCTGAAAGATGGATGTTTTCAGCTTCTTGGGCTGATACACCATCAGCCATGGGCCACCTGCAGACCTTGAAAGGTCTGATTAAATCTTCTCCCCTTGTGTCTCAGCTCTCTAGTGTTTGTCTGGTGGCTGTGCAGGAGTGTGGAGCCAGGGCCAGACAGGAAGGTCTCCTCCCAAGAGCTTTCTCCAAAGTCTGCAGTGTTGTGTGGTTTTGTCAGAGGGGAGAGGAAGTTTTGAGCAATGACTAAGCACAGCTTTAGCAGTGTTTGTGACATATGTATGTAATCTCCAGCACCCTTGGATTAACAGATTTTTAGTCTTCTCTTTACTTAACAATCAGTTCAGCTTGGCTTTTTCTGAAGATTTCCTGGATACTGCTTGGATTGAGCTGGGAGAAAGTGGGAAAATGGTTTATTCGAGCAGCGGAAGCAGCCAAGAGAAAGTGAAAACCCCCAGAGGGATTTAATGAGCTTCTTTTCTCTGACAGGAATTTTTCCTGTATGTGTGTGGAAAAAATTCACATACTGCAAACTTTAATAACCAAGTTGCTTCATTGGTGCAGGTTTCCTTTGTAGTTACAGTTTCTTTGAAAATCCAAATATGTAACTATTGTTTATCTTTTTTTTTCCTTTTTTTTTTCTTTGTTCTTTCTTTCTCATCATTTAGCATGGTAACATGGACTCCTTTAATGTCAGTCAGGAATTCTTTTTTGGTATCATGTCCTTGTAAATCTGTAACTTAAAACTTAAGTGTTTTTTATGAGCCCTCTTTCCAGCTAAATTTCTCTGTGGCTACTGTCCCATAGTTCAGCAAGAATGTTTTTGGACTGAGGAAGAGCAGATGTGCTGGAGTTTTCCCTTCCCTGAGCTGGCAGACAGCTTTTTGTTTTACAACAGAGGTCCTTGAAGCTGTGTTTTCACCTTTTTAGTAGAAGACCTTAGAAAGTAAAGGCATTGGGCCTTGGTACGGTATTAACTTTCTCTATAACTGCACTCCTCCAATATCTGGCAGCAGCACACAGCTCCAGGACATATAATATTACTTAATAAAGAATTATGATTTTCAGAGGGGGGAACACTTGATAAAATATGAGGATTTCTATACAGTGCTTCAGATTAGCCCTCTAGTCCTTTCTTTCCTTCATCCTGCCTTTAGATTAAGAGCTCAGGGTGCAGCAGGTGGGTCTGTGACTGAGACTCTGCCCATCACCACAAACTTGCTGTTCAGACAGGGATCAGACAGCCCCAGGCCCAGCACTGCTCACCTGCTGGAGGTGGGATCAGGGGACAAGGGAAGGGTTCTCACCTGAGGGATCACACCCTGGGGAGCTGCTGCTCTGTGGTGGGCACAGCCCCAGGCAATCACAACCCCTGCTCTGGGCATGGGGGATGCTCCTGCTGTGCTTCCTGATGTGTGCTCTGTCCCTGGCACAGCAGGCAGGAGACAGACTTGCCTTTCTCAAGTCTGGAAAAATTTTCTGCTCCTCTGGCACAATTTGAGACTCAGAGTGGTGTCACAGCTTGGGGTTAATTCCTGTAGTTTTGGCTACAAGCCCCAGCATAGCCCTGGGCAGGGAGGGGACCTTGCAGAGCTCATCTCTCACTGCCTTCTTTCTAACCACTGAGGGATGGGGCTTGAGGATCTTGTTTTCTTTGGATTGGTGTGGGGTAACTAATCCAAGCAGGCAGCAGGACTCAGATCTGAGGTTTGCAGGAAACCACTTGACACACCAGGAAATGAAAAAAAGAGTTAGATAAACTCTGTGGGTCAGTCAGGCAGCCATGTGTTAGCATGGGAGCTAAGCCAGTAGGTTATTTGCCTTTCAGTTAAGAAAACAGTAGTTCTGAAAATGATACATCCAAAACACTATAAATTTGTTTAAAAATGGAATATTGCAAGACTTCCCCTGTTTGCAGTGAGCTCCTCTGTGAAACTTGCGGCCAGAGCTCTTCTGCCTAGCAGGGAGACAATATTAAAACCAAATTAATAGCTTGCCAGCCCAGCTCACTGGGGCTGGATTTACCCCTGCTGTGGAGATACTTGTGCCAGAGAGAAAGTTAGGGAACTGATGTGTCTAAGGCTGTTGAGCTCGTGCTGCCTGATGGGAAATGGGAATTTCTTGCCTGGAATTTGCTAGAGTTGGGTTTCCTCTGATCCCATCTCTGATAGGTACAGCCCCACCACACAAGGGTCACTGTGAACTATTTCAGCCTCTCTGAATTCAGCCTTAGCCTCTTCCAGGTCTGTTAGCACTGTTGTATTTTTACAGCTTTTCCTGCCATTGGGCTCCAGTCTTACTGAAGTTGTGGGTTTTTTGCATGCAGAAGAGAGTAACAAGTAACAAAACTTTAGACTTTTTTAATTATCAGTTGGCATTTCATAGTTCTCAGAGAATAAAACATGTATTCCCATTGATCCCCTGGGCTATGCCATTGACCAAAGCTGTTTTAAGCTAAGTAAGCTAAGGATAGGAGATCTGTTTGCAAGTTACATCACTCTGTACAAACACAGTCACTCATCAGAAAGACTTTTGGAAAGAGATTTTCACTGAACAGTGAAAAACTGGGAACTTTTTGCTGCTACTCCTGCTTGGACACAGGCTGCAGTATCAACAGAAGAGATAAGCAGTAATAACTTCTCCTCACCCTGGTTTGGTTGGCCTGAGAGCATTTGCACTCCATCTCTGCTGAAGGGCAGAATTATTGGGGTTAAAGCATGTCAAGGAAGGAATGTGCATGGCACCTGTGTTCCCAACCATAATAAAAAGACTAGCAATGAATGAATTTTGAGAAGCAGCATTTGATGATCTTTTAGAAAAGCAAAATGTTGTGCAATAAGAATAAAATTATTAGTAGTGTGTTACTGCTTGGTATCAGTATTTCCTAGTTTGATACAGCTTTAGTTTATGACAGTAAAAGCTGTCATAAAAGGATGCAGTATTTCCCTTTGCATGCACTGTTTGGCCCTCTTTTCTGTGGCTGAACACAGTGCTGCAGCCTGGCAGTGAGAAATTTTCCTCAAGGGAAAGGAGGAGCCAGTGTCATTTGGAGGATTCCCTGCTGGGAGCTCACAGGAGCATTTACTCTGCTCTTGCCATGGCAGAAATGCTTTGCATGCAGGTGTGCACCTGCAGAAGGCTGGAGCAGCATTCCCCCTGTCATCTTCCTTCAGTGTAAGTCTGAAAAAGAACAAAATAGGGATAAAAGAGAGAAAAAAGTATGTGGTACACAAGATTGAGATTACATACCCAGAAATCCAGAGGTAACCAACCACTTCCTGGTGAACAACAAAAAAGCCCAACAAATAAATAATAAAAAAACCCAAAACAAAACAAAACAAAAAAAAACAAAACAAAACAAAACAAAAGAACACCAAAAACATTTAACTTGTGGATCTCAGGCTGAACTAATTGCTGAGATCACAAGCTGGTGCTTTGCTTGGCCCAGAGCAGAAATTGCTGAGTCTGGATGGAACAGGAGAGTGGCTTTGCTGCTGCCCTCACTGAAGATGATGAGGAGGAACAGCACAGAGTGACCTGATGGGCTCCAGAGGAGACAGCACCAGGCAGTGTTAGCCAGGGCTTGCTGTGGTCCCTTACCCACATACATTTGCCTCCCCTACTGTGCCTATCATGGGGCTGACAGAAGGTCACCAAAGTGTAGGAATTTCAGTATTTTACTGCTTTTGCCAAGTCTGAAAGCTCACTATGATCACTGAGTTTCACCTTGCAGCCTTCATCTTTGTTGTGATCTTTGCAGAGAAAAATGTTCTGCAGAATATCAGAAACCCGAAAGTATTTACACACAATTATCAGTGGGGAAGATCAATAAATTCTCTCTCAGCATGTGTGAGGAGGGCATGTTTGGCTTCTGCTTCGTGTCCTCTGTCCCTGGGTCCCCATTTCCTGCGTTTCAAGCACTGCAGCCTCTCTCTTGCTCTGTGCCTCCCACCTGCCAGGTGTGATGGGCTGCCACGGGCTCCATGGCACTGAAAAGCAGGTTGCAAATTGCTTTAGCACCACAGCTCCTGCCTGTCATGGTCAGACTGTTCCCTGCATCCTCACACAAACTTCTGATACAGCTGGAAGGGCAGAGAACAGAGAGGTCTGATGAGAAATTCACCACTGGCTTACATGGGGGAAGGTTCAAAGCAAATTAATAAAATGTTACCTGCTCATTCCTGTCCTGTTTCAGATTAAAGTTATCACAAAGAAGCAGCTGCTGTTAGATTGTTTCTCTTATCATTATATCACAGGATTATCTGAAACAGTCAGTTTCAGATAATAACGGTTTCAGGCACTGCTGCAACTCTGTGTCACACACATTTTAAGTACTACACCACTTTTGCAAGTGCACAATATTTTTCTTCTGGCAGCCAAAAACTTCCCATTCAGACTTTTTTTTTTAATAGGCTAGGTTTCTTCCATGGAATAATAAAGAGGTATGTTTGGTTTTAAAGTGAGGTATACCATAAAGGTGCCTGAACGGTTTGAAATGCATTCAATTTTAGACCCACACAAATTTCAGGATGCACATTTCAGCAGCAGGCAAATAGAAGATTCATTTAAATGTAATAATTAAGGATGCTTAGGAACAAGGAATATTACCTCTTTGGCCATGGCTTGAGTATCCTTAGCCCAGAATTTGACCACCTGCTCAGACCAAATGTATCCCTCCCCACCCCTTTAGAGTAGTAAATATAAAAAGGTGTTATTGTCCTTTTTAATGCCAGTCCAGCTGTTTTTATCCCTCCTACTTAGCAACATGCATTTCATTGCTTGCATTCATATGCAGGGAGAAAAAAAGAAAAGAAAAAAAAAAGAAAAAGCCAAAAACCCAGCCAGGTCTTTTGGGGCAAAAGGCCAAACACGTGATGACTCTGAGAATTTTGTGTTCTTGAGTAATGAAGATCTGCTCTGTTGTATTTCAGTTGCTTGTGGTTTTATGTGTATTTCAGGGAAAGTCACGAAATTTCACGGAAATTTGCCCTTCAACATGGAATCCCTTGGTTTTTCTGGATTACAATAACTTCTGGAGAACTGTGGACAAGATGGGAAAAGAGGTAGGCTGTCAAAATTCTGTATTTCCTACAATGCTCCATGAATAAATCGAGTTTGTTCTTGTTTTGTTTCTGGCAAGGTTTTTTTATTGCTTCTTTAATATATTAAAAAAAAAAAAAAGCCCTCAACAACAGAACAAAACAGAAAGGAAACATCCATCAGAAAGATTTCTATATTGCCCAGGAACTGTCAGAAATAATAGGTTTTCCTCACTGAGAGGGGGGTGGACTAGATGACTTGTAAAGGCCCTTCCAACCCAAAATATTCTATGATTCTATGAGAGGAGACAAAAAGATCTGGAGGTGTTTAAGATATCTGAAAAAATGAGGTTGAACTCAGTGTACGTATTTTCTCATGACAGGAAAAAATATTCCATGAGCTGGGAGATTAGAAGGGCTTTTTCACCCTTCCCTCATGACAGCATTTTGAGTAAAGATGATTTTTTTTTTTTGGTAGCTGCCTAAGCTGGGCTCCAGTTTGACTTCACAGTAACTTTAAAGTTCAAAATATAAGCAATACACCTACAGCCCCTGGAGCGTTATACTCTCTTTCAAATATTCATCAGTTTCCAAAAAATCTATCAACAAACCAAGGGCTTATCAGAATCTTCAAGCATAACTCACTGTACTCCTGCAAACTCCACTGGTTTTATGTGGTTTTGCAGAATCAAATTTATGTATTATACTACACATTTTTTTTGTCAATAGTACATTTTAAAAATATTTAGGGATATGGTAGTGTCCTCCACATCACGTTACTCGCATGCAAAGAATTATTATTAAGAATTTAATTGCCTAAAATATTTCAAAAAATATCTAGACATTTTTTCTTACTCTGCAATTAGCAGGGGCCTTTGGATACTCATCTTGGAACTGACTGGAAAGTGAACTTTTCCCTCAATTTCTAGAGGACACCAAGACAACTAAATTGGAATTGCTTCTGGACAACTAAAGTCCGGATGAGTCCCAGCACAAGGATGTCATTCACTGGTCAGCCAAAGACAGATTTGGTGGTCATGGTACAATTCATGCCCAAAGGTGTGAATGGAAACTATTCCATTTTGTGAATTTGTTCCAAATTTATGTCCATGTGCAGGGGAAAAAAGTAACTCCTAGCCAACATAGGAATTAAGTCTGTGCTACTATCTAGCACACCAGGCAATGGTGAAGTACTGAATCATTTCTTGGATATTTCACCTCTGTCTCCAGATTCCTGTTGATGCACCATGGGATGCTCCACATGCTGAAGAGTGGGACAAAATGACCATGAAAGAGCTAATAAATAAGATTTGCTGGACCAAGTACGTGACTCTTTACCTGCTTTGAAATTCCAGCTGTGGAATGATAGTGGCTTTTTGGCAGGGTCTGTGGTACAGGTGAATACAGATCATGAGGTGTTTGAGATGTATTATATTTGCAGGGGATCCCCGTGGCAGGGAGGAATGATGAATCTGACTCCATGTTCTCAGAAGGCTAATTTATTACTTTATAATACTGTATTATATTAAAGAATACTATACTATACTATACTAAAGGATACAGAAAGGATACTTACTGAATGCTAAAAAGATAATAATGAAAACTCGTGACTCTCTCCGGACTCCCGACACAGCTTGGCCCTGGTTGGCCATTGAGTCAAAACAACTCACACCAGAAACTAATGAAACAATCACCTGTGGGTAAACAATCTCCAAATGCATTCCACATGGGAGCACAACACAGGAGAAGCAAATGAGATAAGAATTGTTTTCCTTTTTCTCTGAGGCTTCTCAGCTTCCCAGGAGAAAAATCCTGGGTGAAGGGATTTTTCAGAGAATGCGAATGTGACAGAGATTGGCTTTGCTTGGCTGGCAGGTGGCATCAAAGGTGTTAGGGGAGCCTGGGGTTTGCTTCAGTGGGTCCCTACACACAGCAGTGGTGGTGTGGGCTCTTCCCACCTTCCTTTCACTTCAAACCATTGCATCATTGAACTCCAGCCAGCTCTCCTGTGGCTCTTTGCCTTACAGTGTAATTTCCTATGAGATACTGACTTTCAGGCCCTTGAGGACGATGAAATCTGCCCTTCCAAATTCCAGGGCTACAATTCTGCTGTGTGCTGTACTCCTCTCAGGATCTTAAACTCCACAGTCTCATGGCCACTGCAGCCAAGGCTGCCCTTCACCTTTGCATCATCCCACAGGTCCTCCTTGTTTGTGAGTAACAGATCCAACAGAACATCCACAATAGTTGGTAGGAAGTGGGCTCAAGTTCTTGTATCATCATAGAATGACCAGTGTGCTTTCTGTGAGGGACTGCACTGTGCAAATAAAAAAAGGAAAAATGTTCAATACATTGAGGTGATGACAATTGGAAATTCTCTTACTTGAAATTCTCTTTTCAATCATTTCTCTTTATAAGGCAAAGAGAAGTGTGCTCTTATGAGCAGTCATGCCCCTGCTTGCTGTGCCAGCCCCTGTGCTGTTCTCTAATTCTCTCCTCCCTCCTCTTCAGTGTTTGCCCTTTCGTTCTGACTGCAGGTTAGTGCTGTGCCTGCAGCTTCCTGACCAAAACTCTCCATTTGAAATTCATTTTTATGGCTGAGGTCTTGCTCCAGCTCCATGGGATATGCTGTACAGCCATTTGGACTTGCTCAGGCTCCCTGTGGTATTGGAGTTTTCTTTGCGATTAGTTTTATGAGCCTTTTGCCTGCAGACTTGGTTACTTTGAACTGCTGTTGCAAGTGCACTGTCTCTTCCTCTTCTGTTTTTACTGCTGCTTTTAGCCATGGAGCTGGTGGAGCATAAGCAGGACTGGGTTTGTAGTGATCCCTCCTTTAACAGACTTCTCTGCTGGGCAGCTTCTACTGCCAATGTTTTCAGTAAAACATCCAGTTTTAATGGATGTGCTCATCTGAAATGCATTCAAAAACTCAATAAAAACCCATTTTAGATCTCCAAGCCAAGCCACATTTTTCTACACAGTTAAAAAACAGTGCTTAAACAGAAAAGCTCTTCTACAGCATTTTCTGTATGACTCAGAGCCAAGATTACAGAAGAAGATTTGTTTGCCCTGTGTCACAGATCAGCATCTACTGATCCTGGAGACTTTTTTCACATTTCTTAGGCCTGAACCTGCTGCAACTGTTTAGTGTCTTGGTGCTCTTAGAATTGTCACAGAGAGTTCTTGTGTGCAGGCTGTTTTCATATCCTGGCTAGTGAAATAGGGGTGAATGGACTTCATACTTTGGGAAATGAGGTTATAAAAGTTTATAAGTCACATACTTTAGCCCAGATAACTTGCAAACTTCCTTCCTTTATCAGATGATTATAAATTCATGTTGTTTCATGAAGCTTCATTGATGTCAAAGTCCTTTTACCTTCTTTGCAAAATGATCTCAATTTTCTTACAAATCTGTGGCCACAAATGCAAGAAATGTGAATAGCCAGATCCTCTGGTGCCACTGCTGTTTCTCTGTTTATTTCAGAGGATGTACTGTGGTAGACAGGTGACCCTTTCCTTATTTTTATGGCAATGATTGCCAATTAGGTTTTCTCTGTCTGGATTGTTTACCAAGTCTGATTCTTGATTTCACAAAGGATCAGTGCAGCAGTGTTACGTGACAGGTGGGGAATGTCTGGGCTGCGTGGCTGCTCAGTCCCTCAGGAGCCATCAGACCCTGGAACTGATGTGCCCAATGACCTCCCCATGAGAGATGCAGAAAGGTTTCACTAACAGATTACAAAAAGTGTTCTTCTGCTGAGAAAAATATTTATTCTGATGAAATTAATAGCAGCTGGGAAACTATTTAATGGGGGTGGAATCAGTGGGATTTCAAACTAAATAAGTAAATGCTTTGGGAGTGAAGGAGGTGCTGGTAGAAACCCATTTAAACAGACTCACTACAGACTGAAAATTAAACAAATATGAATCAACTTGACTTCTTTGACTTTGGGAAAGCAACCGTTGTTTAGTGACAAATAAAATCCTGAAAACAGTCAGGAAGTCCTATTTATTGACAGCCTTTTCCTGGTCCTGTGTCTCACACAGAGCTGTCAGAGACTTCGCCACGGTCTTTGTGAACGTCAACGTCACGTCTGAGCCTCACGAAGTCTCTGCCCTCTGGTTCCTGTGGTATGTGAGGCAGTGTGGGGGCACATTCAGGATTTTCTCTATCACCAATGGGGGCCAGGTACAAAATGTCTCATTTCCTTCCTCCTCTCTTGAAACTGTGGTGAGCAAATGCAATGTTGTACCCATCAAAACCCTGCAATTAATGAAAAGATGAGAGCAGTGGCACCAGAGAGAAATGTGTTCTCATGGGGTGATACAGCCCTCTCAACTAACTCTGTTTAATGAAAGATTTTATTAGCTAAGATGTGGAATAAATTTGGAATATTTAAAGAATTGGGGGATTTCTGCATTCACTTCAGCACAGTACTGTCGTTGCAGTTGTGTTGCTTTTTTGCCAATTTATTTTTTATGGGTTATTTGGCACACTTGAATGTTTACAAGAGTTCAGAACAAGTGTACTTCAGAGTGAAATGTGGATGTTTCTTTGGTGTTGAAGCCTCTAATGACAAGAGTTGGTGGAAGTAAATAGCAAAAGGCCCTTCCTTCTTGGGTCAGCTCACATGGCAACAGTTTCCATCAACATCTGTCCATTGTGGAAAGAGTAGACAACCATGTGTCAGGAAGGATGTAAGCAGTGCTGATGATGTCCTGTGGTAGGAGACAGACCTGGCTAAGAGCCTTCCTCCTCAGGAGCCCCTCAGTCATGTTTGCTGTCCCACATCAGCAGCTGCTAGATCCTGCAGCAGAAGTTAAAAATAAAATTAATCCCACAATACTCATAGCTAAATGAAACATGTGGACAAGGAAAGCTACCTGGGAAGAGCACTTCTTTTCTTTGTAGCTGGATGGGAAAAGCTGTGTTTGTTCCTATCATGCTTCCTTCTTCCCTCACCCCAATCAATTTCAGTTGAGCAAAAGTATTAAGGGTTTCTGGCTTAGTGGCCCTTCCAAGTCTTATAAAACCTGCTTGGGCAGCCATTTCAGTCTTTCAGCACTAAACTTTATGGATCCTTTCCTCCCTGCCAGTACCAGCATCTTACACATAAAAGTGAGCTGCTTTACCTCCCGCTGGTGGCTGTAGCTGAAAGAGGTTTTAGTGCTTCCCTTCACCCTCTGAATGGACATTGCAGGGAAATGTGTGTCATAAATTGTGCTTTTTTCCTGGCAGCACTGTCTTTGTGTCTTCCCAGAGAAGACACAGGGAGAAAGCTCATTACCTTGAGACCAGACTCAGTTAAAGATCTGTCTTGCTTCTGGGCTGGCACACTATTTCACTTTACAGTTGATTTCTTTGTCACACTGGAGGGTTTTGGTAGCACCGTGGTGGGTAAAATACTCAGAACATGTTTTGAATGAAGTGATATGTTTATTTTTGCTAGAAAGCCTGCATTGTATGTTCATGTTCTCTAGGCTTAAAGATTCTTTAAGCCAGGTCATTAGGGAAGCCATTGCAAAAGTGGTTTAGTCAGTAATCCCCACTGAGGCTCAGGCTTATGCCCTACCTCTTGTGAAAATCTGGGTGTCTTTATGCACGCTTAGGGCTTGAAGATTTGGCCTGCAACTTTGTGATGGTGAGCAGAAGTCATATTCAATGTCATTGTGATTAATGCTGTTGATTTTTTTGTCTGTGTTTCTTTCCTCTTTGTTGTTTTAGGAGAGGAAGTTTAAAGGGGGTTCCGGTCAGATATCAGAGAAAATAATGGAACGCCTCAAAGGCAGAGTTAAACTGGAGAGACCTGTGATCAGTATTGATCAGACAGGTGATAATGTCCTTGTGGAGACTCTAAACCATGAGATATATGAGGTAATTCAATCAGAATAAAAGTGGAGTATACATTTAGTAAGGGAATATATCTGCTGTATCTCTTAGCCAGCTGTAATCAGCTGTACCCATTTGTGTGTGTCTGTTTCTTGGACTATGCTGACACTCCATGGAACCTGCTTTACAGATTTATTTATGACTGGCTCTCTTCTTGGTGTTCTGCTACTTGGTTTCTGTCATTACTCTGACTTCTCTGCCTTAACTTTCTATGTCTTTATGTATTTTTACATTTTAGTTCTGCATTGAGACGATTTCAAAGGAAGGAAAAATAACCTTCCTGTTTGTGTCTACGTTTGTGGTTCACAGCACAGAAAAAAAGAAAAAAAAAAAGACATTTCAAACACCTTTAGTAAGATTTTACCTCTGTACTGCGGTGCTTTGAAATGCTCCATCAGGACACGATCACCCACAGTGGCACCCATGGGGCAGCAGCAGCCTCACCAGCCTGAGAGCACCTGAGAGCAGCAGTGTTGTGCTCTAGTGTCACCCTACAGAGTCCTGCACTGCTCCAGTCAGACCCAGGGCCTGTGAGAGGGATGAAGCACATTCAGGAAAGCTGGAATCACTATTAGTATTCCTTGTCCTGAAGTTACATCCCATTAATGTGCACAAATGTGATTTTTTTTAGTATCTTATAACTGGGACAAATGTGGGTCATATTTTCCTGGAGATGATAAAGGCAGTTCTACCCAGGCCATAGGATGTCTCCTGTCCCATTTCCCCACCTGTCTCCAGCCAAGTTTCACTCTGGTCTGTATTTTCCAGCTCCATGTTTCTGAAATGGCAGAATTACTTTTGTCACCTGGAAATCTGTGTGTGGGAAAGCCACTTAGCAGGGTCAGGAGTGGGAAAACTGTTAGCAGCTATTAAGAGTGTCTTCCAAACATGTCCTGTGGGATGAGCTCGCTGGGAGGCAGCTCCTTGTGCTGACTTTGTTCTACATTTCAGGGCAAGTACGTGATCAGTGCCATCCCTCCAATCCTGACAACAAAGATTCATTACAAACCAGAGCTGCCACCAGACAGAAACCAGTTAATTCAGCGTTTGCCTATGGGGAGTGTCATAAAAACCATGATGTACTACAGGGAAGCCTTCTGGAGGAGGAAGGGTAGGTGGGGAAAGTGGAGGACTTGGGAACTCTGTGCAAGATTTGAAGTTCTGCTGTCTAACAGTCAGGGAATAAATCCAAGGGAGGGTTAAATGTTCAAAACCCCAAAATCAAACATACAGAAAAGTGAAAAGTAAAGCTCCTTAGAAAGCAGAAGTCCTTCTCTGAGCTTGAGTGCATACCTTGTCCCAAAGATGAGTCCAGACCCAAACAGGATCCCAAATCTCATAGCAGTTGGCTGAGGTGGGATGACCAAGAGAACAAGCAATGTTTCCCTGGGAAATCTTGCTGAAACCTGCAGAGCACAGAAGCATCAGCTGCCCTGCAGCATCAGCTCCCTTCTCCTCCTGCCAGGGACAGTTAGGTCAGCCAAAGAGAATTTACAGCAGATGACAAGTAGAGCTTAAGGTGTAAGCAAGACCTTTCCCTGATTTTAATCTTCTGTTCTGCAGACTTGATATCTCAGAGGACTGGGAAAAGTAGGTTAGCTTTTTGTTTAGCTCAAGATTTTTTTTCCATGCTGTAGTATCTTGTTTTTCTCAGCTTTAACTGCTATTGTTTTCAGAACTATTTGTATGAACAAATTAGTTCCTCTTTCTTCCTAACAATATTGAGAGTGGTAAGAATATTTCTTAATCAAAGTAATATAATTTTTGCATGTTTCAGGACAAAACCTGACCATTAAGATTAGGCAGGAATACAGTCAGGTGTATACATTGTCATCTAGATGAAATTTTTTGCATGTTCATCTGAAACATGTCCTGATGTGATCTAGGTTAGACAGCCCATGCTTCTGCTGCATTACTGTTATGGAACACCATTCTTAACAATCTTATCATCAGCAAAATCAAAATAGTGGAAATTTGAGCCTGCAGTGACCAGATGTAATTATACTGGGTTTTGTTTTGGTCAAAATAATTCATGGAATGAATCACCATAATTCTGACTAGATCAATTTATTTTTAATGTTTATTCCCCCTGAAATAGAAAGCCAAAGGGACTTGCAGCAATCCACAGAAATTCCTTGTTAGCTAATGGAATTTTAAAGATTTTTACAAGTCTGTGTACACAATTTCCCAGAGTCAGAGAGAAGAGAGAAACTGTTACAGAGACACTTCAGACACATAGATGTTATTGGTAATAACAGAATTACTGTACAATTCCTTTTATGGATAATTTCCCCTGCTTATTACTAGCAGAAACAGTGATCATCACCAAGTTTTTCTAACAATCATCTTGAGGTTTCTTTCCCCTTAGGTTATTGTGGTTCCTTCGTCATTGAGGATGAAGAATCTCCAATTGGAATAACCATAGATGACACAAAACCTGATGGGACTTTCCCTGCCATTATGGGGTAAAAGCTGCTAGCCCACACTCACGGATGTGTATTTCTTCTTGTAAGAGTTAGTGGGAGCAGGAGGGAGAGGGGAAATGACCAGGTTACATCAGTGTTTCCCACTTCCACAGTTCGCACAGATGGAGGAGAGCACTTTTGCCAAGCCTCTTGTGCCTCTCTAGTCCATATAAATTTTTGGTGAAGGTTCTGCTACAAACAGCCTAATACAAGGATGTGGTTGGGAAGGAGTTGCTGAATTCAGCTGTAGTCTTTTTTAAGCATTCAGGTCACGTTTGTTTTTTTCCTGTGGAGTAGATTTAGAAATAAATCCCTGTCTTACCTATCTGTTTGAGCCTGTATTTGGCTTATGTTAGGCTTTTATGTTTAGTGCCTGGTCCAAAATGACAACACAATTGTCCAAGAAATCCTCATTTTCTCCTCTCCCCACTGAGCTGAGGCAGGACAAGGAACATCAGCTGCTAGAGCAGGGAGGCAGCTGTGCAGTCAAAAAAATCAAGATTCTGTAGAAACTGACAAGTAAAAATGTTGCAGTTTGGACAAACAGGTGGGAAAATACATGACAACATTGACAGGCTTTTGAAATAGCTGAAACCAAATGAACAAACAATCTTTACAAGTGTTTCCACCATAATCTGAGGTGAGACTGCCAAAAAAGGCCAATATAAATGTCAGGCAGCTACTCCTTAAGTGTCTGGCAGGGAAAGCTCACCCCTTCTTTTGAACTGTACTTGTTTATGGGCATGTTCAAGGCTTTAAATCTTCCATGACCTGAGAGCAGCAGACCTCCTCCAAACTCCATATGGCAAACAGTTTCCAGCTTTCTTACTCCTCATGGATTTATGTGACTTTCTAGAAGAGTGTAGGAACCTACTTCATCCCCTGGATACCTCCACTAGGGTCAGATGAGCTAATTGTCAAATCTGTTTCCTTCAAGATGAATAAATATTCATCCTAGTTCTTGCAGGAGTGATCCACAACACTGTGCAGTGCCTGTCAGAGCAGCAGGCTGCTATCACTCACTAACACCAAGTGACACAGACAGCTGCCTGCTGGACTTCAAAAGCTTAATAAAGCTCAGAATTTCAGTCCTTTTGGATCAGACCTAGATAGGGAATGCACACCCTCCCTTTCAGTTAACTCTGCAGGTTATCCTGCACAGGCTTTTTCATCTGTGTGACCTGTAATTATTTAGTGTTGAGGCATGATGACAAACCTGCAGCTCATTACATACCAGTAAAGTGCTTTGCCAATCCATTTTTAGAGTCATTTCGAGCCTGCAAATCAGCTGGGGTGATGTTCATATACCTTACTTTTGTTTTCAGTTTCATCCTTAGCAGAAAGGCTATCAAACTGGCCCACCTCAGCAAGGAAGAGAGGTAAGAGTTCAGAAGCTGTGGATATTCAGAAACAAGTTGTTTCTCTAGGATGCTTCCCCACAGGAATGTGTGTGAACATATGTGTGAATGTGCACATTTATACATGCTCAGCACTACTACCAACACTGGAAATTGGGGCACAAATTGAGATTTTAATGTAAACAGGCTGAGACACTAAAGCTAATATTCATCCAGTTATGGATATTTCTAAATTTCCAAGTCCTGCCCACTCTTCCATGCTATGATTTACCATTTCTGGGTCTCTGTGTGAATGGAGAAGATTTTTCCAACCACGTTCCCAGATTACATCTCCACTGAATGATGCTTTAACCCAAGGATACAGCACTGCTGACATGTCTCCTTTTGGGTCTCCTTCAGATTCAGACTGGGTGATGAAATGTTTTAACTTCTGTGTTTATAAAAGTATGGTTTCCCCATTAGTCAGTGAAATGAACAAACAGTACTTTCTTAATATGAATTTTGGTACAGTGAAAGGGGAGCTCTGCTTAGGAATGTGAGCAGCATTCTTCAGCTCATATTTTATTCCCAGCTATAGTAAATCTGTAGGGATTTAATTGATTTATATTGCTTTTCTTCTGGTCTTACACCAGCGAACATGGGAATAAATTGGCTCTGCATCCTAAAATAGCCGTACAAAGATTTATTTTTTTAGAGCTCATTGCCAAAATCAACTTTCATTTCCCATTCCCTGAGTCCATTTTAGATGTAACTTTTAGGCATCAGCATTTGAAATATGCATGTTAAGATAAGAACTTGAAATCTGACTTAAAAACAAAGCCTAACCCAACTTTCTTTCCAATGTATTGCAGTAAGTTTGTGTTTTCATAAGAAAGATGAGAGTGGAGAGGTTCCCCCCCCCGCCTTTTTTTTTTTTTTCTGACTCTGATTTTATTTTCATATAGGAAAAAGAAGATCAGTGAGGCATATGCCAAGGCACTGGGGATGAAAGAGGCTTTACAAGTAAGAAATTAATGCCTGGTTTTGCCTCTGTTGTACAATATTGTTGCTCCTTTGTTCTGGATGATGAGGGCAAAGTTCCTGGCACCTAAAATGTGTACCTAAAATTGCATGTTGGGCCATGCAACAAGGGGAGGGCAGGACTGAGTACAAGAAGAAAAGAACTGCCAGTCTCACCCTGCACAAGAAAAGAGAAGGGAGTGCATGTTTTAATTTGCCCTGTTATGTGCCTGTGGGAGACTGGTGTTTCTGTAAAAGCACAAAAATTTGTTATGTGCAGATGGATAGCATTAGCCAAATGACATGGCAATCCTTTGTCAGGTATTCTTAGCCTGTTATCCCCCTCTTCAAAAGCAATATGTCCTTTATTTCCAATTTCTCTGTCAGTGTTTCACTGTTTTCTCTGTTGAAACTCACAGCCTGTGCATTATGAAGAGAAGGACTGGGCCGCAGAGCAATATTCAGGGGGCTGTTACACAGCCTACTTCCCACCAGGCATAATGCATTCCTATGGAAGGTAAAACAGAGAATGATTTGCTTTCTAATTCACATTTTAGCTCATGTACAATGCTATAGCTTGTGCAACACACCCATGGCATATTTGCAGTATTAGGGGAACTTCAACCCTCTTTCTACTCCCTTACTCCCCAGCTAATGAGGATATTGCTATTTGCTTTACTAAGAGCAGAGTTTCTCTCGTGGCTTTTAAGGAAATGAAACACAGTCACAAAGGGACCTGCTAAAGCCACAAAACTTTTTCCCTCTGGATTATTTACAGTAGTTTGTGATATGCAGTATTTGCAGTGGATCCCTCTAGAGACCCCCAAGCCCTTGAGGACACACATATTGGACAGATGAAGAGTCTCCACTGACTGTATAGGTTCAGGAGAAGCCCAGGAGCTCCTCAATATGTCCAGCATGGGGTTAGACCCTGCCTGAGCCAAGACCATGTGGGGAGGAGTTGTCCCATATACAGTCATTTATCTCTTGTAATTTATCCAAACACAGGCAGTGATGGGTGAGGTGTCTGGCCTGGCCTGGGGAAGCTGCTGCCAAGCAGCAAGGGAAAACCTAATGGGAGATTAGATGGGAGCCCTTACACCAGACACATTCCCAGTGGGAGAGGGAGCTCAGTACCTACAGTTGGCTGGAATGTTTGTGTAGCACTGCAGGGCTGAGAGACTGGATTTATGACCCTATGGAGAGAATGCAGCTCCCTGAGTGCCAGGCCTTCAGCAGCCAGGCAAGTCCAGCCTCCAAACAGAAGCTGATATTGGTGATCTGGCACTGCAGAAACTTCATCCACATTCCAGTGTAATGGCAGGATAACAGCAAAGCTGCCATGCAGAAGACATTAGTCTCTCGGCTGCTGGAGGCTGTTAGGATTATCCCTTATCCCAGCACTAAACTAAGGCCTGCATAACTTTGTATGGAAGCTGGGAACACTGATTTATGCCTTAGGTTTTTCTCTCTCTCAGATCTTGAATTCTGTGTGCAGAAGCAGCAGGTGATCCTGCAGGGACAGCTTATCGCACCTCAGCCCAGGTCTGCAGGGATTCTGCAGAGCTGAAGCCCTGTGCTCCATCAAAGCCATAAATTGCTTTTAGAAGGATCATCACCCTCCTGTCACTTGTCACCTGACATTCTCCACTTGTTTTGAAGGATCATTCGCCAGCCTGTTGACAGAATCTACTTTGCTGGCACGGAGACAGCGACCCAGTGGAGCGGATACATGGAGGGGGCCGTGCAGGCAGGAGAGAGAGCAGCCAGAGAGGTACAGACCACTGCTCTGCTTCCAGCATCTTTAGCAAAAGGCTGGAAAGGATTAAGTACTGCTTGCAGAGTCTGATTTAGTGCAAAAGCTCCTAGAATTGACAGGGAGAGATCTCCGAAAACCACGTGACCAAAGTATTTTTATTTTTTTAAACTTACTTAATTGGTTATTGAATGAAGTAAAGCGAAGAATCTCAACCAAATCAGAATATTACTGAACTGGAGACTTAAAATAAAGCTTATGCCATGTACTGCATGTCTAGAGGAAAAAACCCCCAACCTGATGATGCTTGTAGATACACTACCTCAATTTCGAACAAATTAATCACTGCATGTTTTAAAACTAATCTAAGTCATTTCAAATGCTCACAGCTATTTCCTGTGCAGAAATCTGAAAATCTGAACATTGTTCTCGTTTTTGATCTATCCCTTCTGCTTCTCCTTTTACAAGACAGTCCTGCTAGCTGAGCTTTATGAAATTGTAATGTGCAGCTCTGATAATGTCTAAATCTCCTCAGAATGACACACATTGGGCTGGGTTCCCAGTCACAGTGAAATCCCTTTACAACAATCTGGAGGGAGGGGAAAAAAGCATTAAAGGGTGCACATTACAGTTGCAACTGCATGGCAAAGCCTCAGAGTTGTTATTTAAAGGAAAATCAGTCTTCCATTTGACAGAATGTCATATTTGCCTTATAATCCTTATTACTTGTTTCATTTCAAGTCACCTAATTTCTCTTTTCTCCATGCCTGTGAGCAGTAGTTACAAAGACAGTGAGCTGTCTTCTGGAGGCGTTCATTTGCCCCCAAAAATCCCCATGATTATTACAATCAGTTTATTCTGAAGAAGAATCCTTGATGAGCTTTGTACTGCCTGAATAGGTGAGGGAGGGCTCCATAATTCTATGCTGTGAGAGCCTCAGGGTTGCATCTCTCCTCTTTCGATATCCCAGAAGTATCACTCCTAACAGATTTTGTGTCCCAAGTGCATGGCTGTAACCTCATCTTGGTATTTCTCAAACTGCCTTGAGAAAAAGCTTTTTTACTTTTACTGAGGAAAAAAAAAACAACAAAACAAATTAAAATCCTCCCACAAAAATATTTAGAGAAGCTCTAGTAGAAGTCTCTGTACATTTTCTGGTTCAAGAGACTTCCAGCTAGTCATAGTTACACCTTTTATTAATGTCACTTGCTCTGACTTCCTCTGCTTCTCCAAAACTGGAAGTATTGTGGGTTATAATTTTTTCACGTGGTACAAATAATTTCTTCTTCTAGGTACTGCACAGTATGGGGAAGATCTCCAAGAGTGAAATTTGGATGCCAGAGCCAGAGTCAAAGGTAAGCCAGAGGGTCACTGTCAGCCAGCCAGGCACACACCCCTCAGTCCGGTGTGTCCCTATTTCAGTGATTCCTATGCACCCTGCTCCCAGGCAAGGCTTTAGTCACCTCACATGCTGATGGTATTAACTTTTGTGACTTGTCGAAGGAATATTGTTACCCCTGTCTGAAGGGTGGATGAATAAGGGCCAAGCACACTGATCTCAGAGCCTGGGAGACTGAAAAAATGCAGCCTAAATCCACCCAATCCCAGGCCATGGTTTAAAGCCAAATAGAACCTCATTCCAGCCACAAGTAACTCCATCTTCACTGTCCTGTGGCTGTTCAGGATGACATAAAACACATCTCACAGCCATGACTGAGAAATACCTGTGACCTCCCCAGCCTCACGGGGGGCGTTTGCCACCTCCCTGCTCACGTGGTGAGGGGGCACCCTATGGAGTCACCATCTCCTCTCTCCCCCAGGATGTCCCAGCCCGACCATTCCCCACCAGCTTCTGGGAGAGGAACCTGCCCTCGGCACCGGGGCTGCTGTGCCTGCTGAGCTGCACCCTGTGTCTCACCTCCGTGGCTGCTGCAGGGCTCTTTGTCTGTAAAAAGGGACTTGTTGGCCGAAACTAGCAGGCACCAGTGGAAGCTGCACACCCCCTCTCCTCCCCTTTTACCAGATAAGTGTTATTTTGGAGAAAAGTGGCATGGACAGCTGGAAAGAGCAAAAGTTATTCTCCTTGTGATTTTTCTTTTTAGTCCCATAATTAATGCATCGAATCTACTGCAGTTGCTACCAGCCAAACAGAAATAAATCAACTGTGGGGGTGTTTTTCAAACTTGTCCATTTGTTTTTGGTTGGACATGATGATATCGATATATTCCTAATACAGGAAGGCAAAATGCAGATCACACCTTTTCTGAGCTGCAAAGAGGTCTCGGAGAGCACTTTTGTTTCCACTCAGTGCTTTATTTTTCACCACACAAGACAGTAAATGCCCCGATGCATTCACCTCAGTCAGCAGCTCAGAACATCCTAGGTTGTTGCCATACCATCCCTGCTGCACAGAAGAGATTAGCATGCCAATCAGTCATAGAATTGCCAAATTAATTTTCAAATGCATTTGATTAATTATTAATCATCGCAACGTGAAACTTAACCCTGAGCTGGATGAAAGGAGGTGATTAGCACAAGGCACAGCACTGAACAGGGAGAGAGGAGGCCTGGCTGGACTTCATCCTGCCCACTGCCAAGGAAACATCTGTGCACATCTGCTCTGCAGGGTGCCTGCCCTGAGAGCATCCATCCAGCCCAGCCCTGTGCTGCCACAGCACAGTGAAATGAATTAGCAAAGTTGAATTCCCCCAACTTGCAGCAGGTGCTGGCTGTTATTTTCCAAATGGCAGCAGCTTTCTGGTTCCCTGTCCATTTACTGCCCCTCATTTTGCTGCTAATCCATGGCCCCTTCTTCTAATAAGGAGAAATGTATTTGAAGCTTGAATTACTGCCATGTAAATTACAATGATTGGATGCATCTGCGTGTTTCGCTCTTACTATGTACATGATACACTTAAAATAATCACTTGAGTGTTTTACTGAAGTCTGGAATGTATGTTTCACAATGTACCATCATTATGTGGTCTTTTTGCCATGAATTTTGAGCATTGTATGTGTCCATGAACTCAGCTGTCATTCAACATGGGTGAAATGTGCCTTTCAATAGTCCTGAAACCTTGATCTTCTTATAAACTTTTCTTCAGATTCTGTCTTGCTTGGTTTTTTGTGAGTTAATGAATTGCTGATTGACTCGAGGGCTCCCTGCTGAATGTGCTCTCCCCAGCTCCAGCCATTGCTGAGCAGGGATTCCTGTGCAGAAGGAGTACCCTGTGCATGCAGCCTGGCACAGGCACAGCGCCTCCTCAGGCAGGGAGCACAGGCTGCTGATGAGCCTTTTGTGATGTGAAACAGTTCTATACTGCCACACATTTCCCCCAGGGGGACATTTCCACCAGCTGAAAAACACTGCCTGTACCTGTTAAAAAATCATTTATCCATAGGTGTATTTGTAGCAATTAGAGCCATTTATTTTCAGGCTTGCTTTAGACTTGACATCAGAACTTCTGTGTGCACATGCAAAAGGGACCCCAAATCATCTGCAATACACCCGTGAGCCAACACTGTCCAGCTTCACTTTTCACCTTATCCATGCACATTTCTATTGAAATTAGTTTGGGGTTTGAAATACCAGTGCAATTCAGCTGAATTCATCTCAAACTGTTAAACAGGGCCAGGTACAGTGTTGCCCCCTTCCCAGGGAAGGCATGTTTCACTGCTGAGGGATTGGCAAGCAGCAAGTGAAATGAGAGAGATTGATTAAAATTGGCATTTCTGAAACTCCTGCAGCTCCCAAGCACCAGGCTGCTGCAGAGAAAGGGCAGCATTTGTCAGAGATTATAGACCAGTTCCCATCCTGCTTTAATGCCCTTTCTGACAATCAGACCAATTTCCCTGTTTAAACATTAAACATTTAGCTTAAATATTAAACAGCCAGGCATCTTTCTTAAACCAATTTTGAAACAGAATGGGACCGAGTTTATCACCACTGACAACTCCCCAAGTGAGCTGCTGCTGGTATCAAAGCTGTGAGAATGAAGCCCCAGGGAAATTCCTCTTTTTTTTGGGGACCAAGCAGAGCCCTCACCCAGGCTGGGGAGTGGGAAAGCCTTTAGACACCTTCCTAAATCAGGGGTGCTCAATGTCCCAGTTTTTGGAGGAAGAGCTTTGCACTCCCTTGGCAGAAGTGGGAAATGTTCTGTCCTCTTTGAAGGACAAAGACACCCTGGTGAGATGGGAGAGGCTGAGGTCCACACCAAGTCCTTCAGCACCGGTGTGGGAACTGAACTGCATTGACACCCCTGAGAAATGGGAAAACCTTAGGTGAAAGGGCTGCTGGAAGAAAAACAAAGACCAGAGAAAGCACTGGCACAAGGAGTAGTAGAGGGAGAAAAAAAACCCCTAATGTTCCATAGTAGCAGTGAAATAAGAAGCACCACTGAGCACATAGATCAGGCAGCCCAAAATAAGCAAGCAGGGATGATATATGTGAGAAGATCTGCCTCTTTTTAATCAAGTTGCTGGATTTGCTTACCATAGCATAGCAGCTTTGCCCAAGCCCTGGGGATGGAAAAACACTCCTGAGACTCTCCCTTCTCCATTCTGGCCCACTCCCCTTGGCTGCAGCTTGGTTGTTCCCCCCTGGCTGCCGTCAACCAGCCCATGGGGGCAGAGACCCTGAAACAGGATGCACTGCTGGGTCAGCAGGATCTGGATGGGCAGGAGGTGCAGGAGAAGAGCCACTGGCTTGATTTTTAGCACCATCAGCCTAGCAAGGCTTTCCTTCCCTCATTCCCTCCTTCCTCCTCATCCCACGAACTCCTGGCATGGGAACTGACAACCCAAACCCCTCTGGTTGGAAACCACTGTGTGATAGCTCTGGGAAGGGGCCACCAGCCCAAGGAAGCAGTGCCAGGTTGCAGGGGCTCCATGTTTTGGAGCAGAGAACATGGATGTCTCCCAAGGACACAGTGGCCCTCCAGTCATGCTCCTTGTGTGGGACGAGGGGGACGTCTCACCAGACACACCCAGGTTGCTGAAAAGGTACATCCAGCCTCAAAATGGTGAGGGACAGGATTCCCAGAGAACTGGGGCATGCCTCATTCCTGGAGGTGTTCAAGATTTCCCTGGATGGAGCCCCAAGGATCTTGTTTTTATCAAAGGGAATTGGAATGGGATGATCTTTAAGGTCCCCTCCAACCTGTTCTTTATGGTCCCTTCCATTGTATTACTATGTGAAAATCCATTCTGGGGAAGCAAGAGCTTGCTGCCTTCACTTGGTCTCTTTGCTAGTCCTTCACCAGCAATACTTTTCAATTCACATTTGATTCAGCCCCAGGTTTGTACTTGATCTCTTTTCCCAGGATCAAACATACCCCCCAACTGCTGGCAAAATTAGCATTATGTATTTGAACAAAAACACCAGCCAGGGTGATGTGCCAACACAGTCTGACACATCTCAACATCCAGGTTTCCCACCAGTTGGTTCCCATGCCCCACTGACCAGGTTCTGACAGCAAGGGCTTTCCTCAGCCAGAAACCATGCTGGGGTCAAGCTGGGGACTGGTTTTATGCTCTCTGCACAGAGTTCAGCTCCCAGATACACACACAGAAAAACAAACAAACCAGAGAATCCTCTACTGTAAAACATGGCTATAGTCAGTTCTCTTCCTTGTGGGCTGTTTGTCCCCTGCAACAGTTGCTTTTCACACACACACAGAGAAAGGAAATTTCATCTTGGTGAAAATCCAGGAGGGGAAATCAAATGTGCTCTTTGTGAGTGAACTGTAACTTTTTCTTTTCCCACTCAGCTTCTGCACTTGGCAACAAATTCTTCAGGCTCCAGCTGCAGGTCCTACTCTGCTCTTTATTTGTAGTGCTTGGCTTTCCAGTTCTGTTCCCTGTTCCTTGCTCTCTTTGTTTTGGTTTTTTTGACTCATCTTACATAACAGAGACAAAATAACCCAGGACACATAGAAGGAGCAGGGAAAAAGTTTCCCAAGTGAGAGCCCATTACACATGAGAGGAGAGGGAAGCTTTAGGAGTGATGCTGGCACTTTGCTGGGTGCCAGAGAAGGTCAGCAGTGCCTTCAAGCCACACATCTGTTCTTCCAGAGTCCCAGGGATGTGGTGTTCCCTGGTCTATAATGAACAGATCAGACAGGGGCATGAATTTGCACGGTCTCTAACCTTACCAAGCACAAGAAGATATGACAGATTCCCTTTGCCATCTGTATCTTCCTACAGTTCTTCTTTATGAAATATTCCTGCCACTCACAGCACAAGAGGGCAGCTGCCACTTGAGATGAGGTTGAAAATGAAGCAAAGGATATAATTATTGCTTGTGTTGGCATTTGGACTTCCATGACCAGATCACTCACTTGAAAACTCCTTGGATTATAGTCTGAGCCCCATCATTTTCAAATGAAAACCCCCATCATCAAAACCTTGGTTAGTGTCAGGATCTTTGGCTGAATTTCAAAAGGCAGAGGCTGGCATTTGAGGAGGGCTTCTGTCAGCAGACATGAGCTGCAGACAGCTGAGCTGAAGCATGGCCAGCTCAGCAGCATGGCACAGGCTGAAATAAAGGCTGTCATCTTCTGGGCTACCTCATAGCAGTATTTTATCACCTCACAAAAAAAAAAAAGTGTCAGGATCTTCACACTTTGGTTTGCAGAAAGGTCTCTGTGGGCATTTCTGCACTGGTGTTCACCCTTCCTGTTGAACTCTGGAAGAGAAGCACACTAAAGGGAAATGATGCAAGTCCCCAGCTTTAAGCATAAGTTCTCACCCATCTCCAAGCTCTGATGTGCCACACTGGAGGAAGCAGAGAGAGGCAGGCTCCATCCCTGCAGCCTCTGCCTCCTGGCCCTGGCCAGTCCCTGGCAGAAATCAGGGCAGTGAAATGGCACCAAACCCCTGCCAGCGCTGCAAAACTTCCTCCAAAGGGCAACTCGAGTCCTGCCTCCTGCTTGGCAGCATAAAGGAGCTGGAAGAAAAGTGTGAGCACAGATGTCAAATGCACCTGGGCATTCCCCTTCTCAAAGAACAGAGTTTCTGTGGGGGAAATCTGCTTTGCAGAGAAGGATAGAGGTGCTGGCTCAAATATGCACTCTCTGAAAAATTGCTCTGGCCAAACTCCATCTCATAAAGAATTATTGGGAAATAATATAGTTTCTAATTTAGTTAAATAGTCTTGTTCCACTTTGGACTGAAATGGCAAAGTGGAGGCTGGAGTAATGTCTTCCCTTGATTTTGATGAAGTACAAGCATGCATTTCAATTGTTTAAGCTAATGACTGCACAGCCCAATGGGACACCTCCCTGCCTCAGACCTGGAATAGAAGTTTCTACATCTGAAATTATAATGTAATTTCTGCTAAATGCAACACTGCTGTGCAAAGTGTTTCCTTACAGCTTGGAGCATATGCAAATTGGGCACAGTCTGAGGGCTGACAAGGATGCCTCAGTGCATTATTGATGTTTCCTTTTCCCTGCTCCCTGCCAGCCAAGTACCAGAGCATATTCGAGTGCAGTATTAAATCCCAGTAGGCAGAGGGGCAAACAGAGCCACTTGACAAACCAAATCATCCAAAGGCTGGTGTTTCTGCTGGGTACCACTTCCTCAAGTGCTTCTTGGAATCTCTGCTGCTGCAGGGAAATGGCACTCAGAGACACCCCCGCTCTCAAAGTCACTGCTAAAGTTCCATGACATTGTGCCCTTGGGCAGATGAGGCTGGTCTGTGTTTTCTCAGCCCCTTTCTGCTGTAGGTCAGATGAATGGATCACTTAGATTTGCATGAGGCTTTTTCTCCCCCACAAAGCTGCAGGGATGGTGGGAAGGAGTCTACAGAGCCTGTAGATGTCAGAGTAAATGGAGCTGTATGGAAATGGATTATTTTGTTAGGGCTGTTCTACTAAGAAAGGATTAGAGACATTGCTATCAGGAAACTCACTGTGCACCCAGCAAAAAAACAGCCCTGGAAGTAAGATAATACCTTTTGCTTCCAAATTAGAAACAGCATCTCACCTTCTGTCAAAACATGGGGTGAGATCAGCTTGGACTCAAAACAACTTGGTTTGCCTCTTTCAGAAGTGCCAGGAGGAATGGAGAACTGGGATGTGCCAGCTTGGCATTGGATACAGTCCCAGAGGATGAAGCAGGGTGTGTTTCACAGGTATTTTGACAGCAGAAAAGACATGGACCTGCTGGAGTGGGCCCAGGGGAGGGTCACTAAGCTGATGAAAGCACTGGAGCACCTCCCCTATAAGAACAGGCTGAGAGAATTGGGGCTGTTCAGCCTGGGGAACAGAAGGCTCTGGGGAGACCTCAGAGAACCTTCCAGTACCTAAAAGGGCTGGAAAGGGACTTTTTAGCAGGGCTTGTTGTGATAGAACAAAGGGATTATACTAAAAGAAGGTAGATTTAGATTAGACATAGGGTGAAACAAGGGAACTGGTTGCCCAGAGAAGTTGTAGATGACCCATTCCTGGAAATGTTCAAGGCCAGGCTGGATGGGGCTCTGAGCACCCTGGTCTAGTTGAAAATGTCCCTGCCCATGGCAGAGGATTTGGACTAGGTGACATAGAAAGATCCCCTTTCTACATCCCCTCCAACCCAAACTATTCTATAATTATTTTTTAAAATTATTTTTTGAGCTTTTTCTAGCCTAGCTTCAGAATAGCACATTGCTACTGACTGTACAAATCTTGCACATTAAAATCAACTTACAAAGCCTCTTACTCAGGTGTATTTTTTTACAGCTTATCTTGGCATTCAGCTGCTAACTGAAGGCTTTTCTAGCAAACTCTGCTAATATTATGACTAGAATATCATGGCTCTGTTTCCAATGACAAACAAATTCATCTATAGCCTGCCTGGGTAAAGGACAGTTGTGTATTAACACATTATATGTGCAGCTACCTATTAACATGCAACATGTTAGATTCACAGAGCCCACATCATCCCTGGTGCATTTCTTCAAAGCTAATTGCCCCAAGAAGTACCTAATTGCCATCAGCAGTTGGTGGGAGGTAGAAGCTGCCTAGTTTGGTACCCAATGATCATCTGTGCCACATGGCAGGGCTGGTTTAGGACATTGCTCTTGGGCCTCTGGAAGAGCTGCCTCTTTTTGGGGCAGCAGCTGGAGGCTGAACAAGGCGCCCTCGAATGTCTGAGAGGCACAAGGCAACTGAGTTTTGGCTCATGAGTTGCCCTCTAGGTGGGTGAATATGTGCTCTTTGCAGGAAAAGTGAGATGCAAGTAAATTCTATCCAATAACTGAATTTCAAAATCCCTTCCATCCCTCCTACATGGACACAGAGAAGGTCCTACCCTGCATGGGTTCAAAGAGCAGATGAGGATGAGGAGCCTCCTTCCACACCACAGAGCAGGACCAAGCTGAGAAAAAATGTGTCTTTTTTCCAGCAGATACCAAACTGTACTTTGGTTCTACCATCTGAGGCCTATCATTCTTGGATTTTGGTTTTTTTCTGAGGCAATTCCACAGGCTCAGGGAGAATTTATCCTGTCTTGAGCCAGAAGGCAAAACTCATCAGTCCCTCCAACATTTTGGGATCTGCTCCAGATGAGCAATTGGTAGTATTACACAACACAAGAAGAAAAAATTATCCTCAGCTCTTGTAGCACTGAGTTTTGCATGATTTAGCCAAATAATTTGCACACACATCCCATCCTCTTCTAAACAATGAGTGGGATTTCTAATTGGTTTCTTGGGAAATCATATTTGTATCTTTTATAGATGTTAAACAAAATTGATTTCTTCTGCATTAATCTGTCCATATTAATTTTCTGTACGCTGGACTGATGGAGATAATGAAGCACACCTTGGCTGACACAGGCTCTTTGAAATGCACACTGAAGCTTTGTAAATAACTAAATTAATAATAATACCATTTCAGTTGTGTCCTCTGGGATGCTCCAGGATATGTCTGAGCAAAGAGTTAAAAAGGTAGGTCAAATCTGACTCCACTTTCCACCCCTCACCTCTGCGAATCACATATTTAACTATTTAAGAATTATCATTAAAATCCACACTCATCACACGACCTGTACTCACATCATCAAAACCAACCAAACAAAGCAAGAGAAAAATTCCTCACACAAAAATCAAAGTAACATCATAACAACACAGAACAAAAATTGGCAATTCACACAAAATCCACCCCTTGTGCCTTCACCACAATTACAGCAAAAATTCACCATGAACATTCTACTCTCTAACATTGTTCAGCCCATGTTTTGCCCAAACTTCCCCAATTACCATCCTTTTGTCAAAATCCTTATGATCCTGGGTTTCAGCACCAAAAACACTGTGGTGGCTTGACTCTGGCTGGATGCCAGACACCCATCACAGTCACTCTGTCACTCCCCTCCTCAACTGGACAGGGGAGAGAAAATATAACAAATGGTTCATGAGTCACAATAGGACAGGGAGAGATCACTCATCAAATACCATCATGGGCAAAACAGGCTGAGCTTGGGGATAGTAATTGAACTTATTAGCAACAAAATCGGAGCAGGATAATGAGAAGTAAAAACAAATTGCAAACACAACTTCCATCCCTCCCTCCTTCCCAGCTCTCCCTCCTCTCCCCAGTGGCACAGGGAGATGGGGAATGGGGTTATGGTCAGTTCATCACACATTGCTCCTGCCACTGCTCAGGGAGAGGAGTCCTTCCCCTGCTCCACTGTGGATCCCTCCCACAGGAGACAGCTCTCCATGAGCTTCTGCAATGTGAGTCCATCCCACAGGCAACAGTTCTCCATAAATTGCTTCACTGTGGGTTATTCTTCCATGGGGTCAGTCCTTCAGGCACAGCCTGATACAATGTGGGTCCCGCTCAGGGTCACAAGTCCTGTCAGGAAACCTGCTCCAGGGTGGGCTCCTCTCTTCATGGGCCTCCCATGGGTTCACAGCCTCCTGTCAGCATCCCTGTGCCTCATTCTGGGTCTCCTCCCTGGGCTGCAGGTGATCTCTGCATCCCTGTGCCCTCCTGGGCTGCAGGTGATCTCTGCATCCCTGTGCCCTCCTGGGCTGCAGGTGATCTCTGCATCCCTGTGCCCTCCTGGGCTGCAGGGGCACAGCTGCCCCACCAGGGTCTCCATGGGCTGCAGGGAATCCCAGCTCCAGCCCCTGGAGCAGCTCCTGCCCCTCCCTCTGCCCTGACCTTGGTGTCTGCAGGGCTCTTCCTCTCACACATTCTCACCCTGCTCTTCTCTGGCTGCAATTACATGTGCACTATAACTTGTTTTCCTTCCTCAATTTGTTATCCCAGAGGTGTTACCATCTTTTCTAAGTGGCCCAGCCCTGGCCAGCAGCAGGTCCATCCTGGAGCTGTGAGGGATTGGATCTGCTGGACATGGGGGGAAGCTTCCAGAAGCTTCTCACAGAAACCACCTCTGTAGCCCCTGCCACTACCAAAACCAGGCCATGCAAACCCAATAGAGCAGCAGTGTTTTAGAGGCATAACCACTGGCTGGCTGCTTTGAGGTCTGTGAAATGCACTGCTGGTTCTGACATGCTTCTTAGGGGACAGATGCTTTAGAGATTGTGTGAAGGATTAGTTGAGGGTGTTTGCTTTCATTGTATTTGTGCTCCTTTATAACTTGTAATGCTGAAAGTCAAGCACATTGTATTTGTGCTCCTTTATAACTTGTATTGCTATACAAAGAGCACTGCACACTTCAGATGTTTTCCACATGGATGGTTACACTTTCTCCAGTATTCACGGCCAACTGTTTTGTGCAACACCAGTCCCTTCCCTGGAGCAAATTTGTTATTCAGTTTCATTATCTCTCTAGCCCTGACACTGAGCTAGTGGGTGAAATCAGGTGATTTTGGTCTCTCTTTTCTTCTAGAGTTTTTATGTTTACATCACACAGTATTTGGTACAAGGTCTGTTTCTTCTTATGTTCAGTTTGAGCCACCTGCCCTATAATAGTAAAAACTAATTCTTAAGTGCAAGAGAGTTGGTCATCTATACTACTACCAAGTGTGGTTTATTTTTTTTTCATTGTGTATTTAAGGGGTTGAGTGGGGGTTTTTTGCACTGTTTTGGGGGATTGCTTGGGTGAGTTTTTATTTTTTTCTTTTAAACTATCCTTTTCTTTACAGAGCTTTCTTTACTAAGAAAAGCTGAAGTTACCTCACAGGTTTCAATGTGAAATGCAAAATGCTGTCTCAGTAAGTAATACCACTACAACCAAGTCAAAAGGGGCTTCCACAAAAGAAAAGCCTCAAACAACACATGTGACGTGACAATATTTATTGATTCTAATTAAGGTTAAAAAAATTTCACAGCTGTCAGATAAAAATATCTGCAGAGCCTATTTAAAAGAGAGCTGAAGAAGGAAACCAAGGGAGACACTCACCACAGAGGCACTTTAGAAAATGCTACAGTTATAAAAGGCACAAATTCATCACACACACAGCATATATATTCCTGCAAAGTGAAGTCACTCTTTTTAAATTTGTTTTCCAAAACACAGAGGCAGGCACCACTGAGCACTGACCTGCACAGGAGCACAGCAGACACGCTATAAGCGGCAGTCTAAGACAACGCCTAAACGAATTCACTGCAGAGACATTTGGAAAGCCAGGCTGCTTTGGCTGTCTCATTTTTACACTCTGTTCTTCAACAGAAGGAAGATCAGGGTGATCTTAAGGTGGTGAAGACAGGAGAGGGAATTTTAGTTCATTTGAACATAGGTCAGGTTTATTTGTGAATGTTTGTCACCTGTGATTTGAGGGGGTTTGATTCTTGCCCAAGAGCAGTGGCAGGTCTGTTATTTAATCTTGACTCCCTAGTACTTCTGGAGGTCATACAATTCCTTCTTCCTCAAATATATTACTTTTTCATGTCTCAAAAAAGGGAAAAAAATCTTAAAATTCCTGCACATCTATAAAGCCTATTTCAGTGAAACAACAGCCCCACTGTGGACACAGAAAGATTTCTTAAAGCCCCATAGTTTCTTGTCCAGGCCATGGGTTCCAGTGATGGACAATGCTCAGAGAGGAACTTACTTACATGAGTAATCTCTTTGTATTGAGAGCAGATGTGCTATTTGGAATCAAGATCTGCACTGGGGAAAAAAATGCACAAATTAAAGGGAAGACAAGGGGGCTGCCTCAGATTGCTCACATCCTTGTTATTGTTGAGTAGTTTATGCAATTAGATCTCAAGTACTTTGGTTAACACAGATTTTTGTGCCATGACCCATCATTCCTTGCAATGTACAGTGGCTATCAGAACAGTGTACAAGAAAGTAAATTTCCTTTTTTTTTTTTTTTTTTGTAAACTCTTATGAGCATTACAAAATATGCATGGTAACACAGTTCGGTTTGTAAGACACAAGTACAATTATTTCCATGGTTGTTCCTATAGTACATTTTACAAAGCTGGTAAACTCTCGGAACTTTCATGACAGCAGCTGTCTCATCAAGTGTGTTAATAAATTAAGAATACAGCACGACTGGTTATCCATTAAAACTGACTTCAATCCTCTCTTCAAAGGGTTGGCATGAATTTTAATTTCAAGAATGCAAGCCAGTGCTAACAGTTCCCTCTACCCATACGGAAGCAGCTTGATTCTCTACCTCCATTTGTCAATTCCCTCATCATGCTGGCATCCATGTACACAAGGTGCCACGTATTCCTTTTGTGTGGAAATGTTGAGAAAACAGTGGCAAATCCTTTTTTAATCCCATAGTGGTGGTAAGGTCCACTGCACAATCATAGCAAGACATGGCTGTAAAGACAGAGAGAGCTTTCCAAAAGCTTTGGCAGTCTGCAAGGAAGAAGACAAGAGATTTTAGAGTTTTAATACAGACATCACAATTCAGACCCTCCCAGCTCCAACCAGATTTGATTAGAAATCTCAGTAATCCAAATTTATTTTTAATAAATTATTTTGAATAAATCCCTGTCTCACCTACTTTAGTTGTGGCAGAATAATATGAGAAATGCTTTGTGGGATTGCTTTATTTTTTTTTTCCATTTTTATTTCGCTTTGAAATTAAGAATAAGAAAGGTTTGTAAGCATAGAAACTTTTCAATATTTTTTTTTAATTGGTCAATCACATGAAAAGCTGAAGTTATGATTCAATTCAGTTTTAACTACCTAATTTCTGGTTTTGATTGGAATTTCTCCCCCTGTGGCACACAACACGATATTGTTAAATTGGGAAAAACTTCTGCCAGGTTCAAGAGCAAAGAAGAGAGAAATACATTTTAGATGTGAATAAAACTGATTTATCCTCATTAGTTTCATGAATTTTCTCCCCTTTAGAGAATGTGGAGTACTTCTAGGGCAGAAGCAGGACCTGAATTCCAAACACTTTTGGCAGAAAAATCATCTGCAAATGCAGCAGCTCTTTATATGTAATATATGTATTCACTGTCTAGCACTTACAAATATTGGGGCCAGGACTTCAAAAATGTCTTCCCGAATTTAGGTTCCTGTGTTTATTTCTGGCCTGAGAATTGTGTGAGTTGCCAAAGCTCTGAACTTCCCATTCAGCTTTCAGTTCTCAATTAATGTAGTAAATAAATCACAGGGAGAGAAAGCCATGTAGAAGCTCTCTGCAGTAGGCAAATGTCCCAGCAAATTAGAGCTCAATGTGATACAACCAGAGAGGCCATATGCACACTGCTGCACTCCTCCTCTGCCTTAAAGATCTTTATGCCTGAAAAGTTCCCCCATGCATTTTAAAAGGCTGTTATGAGGCTATTCATTTGTGATAAAATCCAAGCTGCTGCTACAAGATGATGTTTAACCAGCACATCAAGTTAAAAAGAACAAAACCTAAGGGCCAGAAAGCGAGGTGCTGCTCACAAATATTACAGCTTTTCAAGCAGTTCAGTGCATTTCCATGGGACTATTTGGAGAACAAAGTACTGCTCTACACAAGTAAGATCAGATGCTAGCCCAAAAAACTGCCTGAGAATGGTGATACAGCTCCTCCACCGTCTGCTCACACCAGTTGCTGAAGTTATTATTATACTTCCCTCCATGGCTCTTTACTGCAATCCAATATTTTTTACATATGAATTGCTACTCCTTGAAGGAGGAAGCACAGCAAACAGGCTCTGAAAAATTCCAGACATCTCCAACTTCATCTGCACCAGATCTTGTTCTCAGCCATACCTGTGTCTCCCTGTTTCATCTTGTGCACAGGTAACACAGCAGAAATATCTAGAACAAGGCACCAACACACTGACAAGTAGGCACTGAGGTTTTGGTGGGTGGATTTTTTTTTTACTTCTCCCCCCACCCCTGCATACTGCCTTCTTTCTATCTTCTCT
>VYZP01013963.1:64988-83443 GCA_013400635.1 Hypocryptadius cinnamomeus
CCGTACTCCCTCTTTTTTTTTTTCTTTCTCTTTTTTTTTTTTTTTTTTTTTAACAGCACCAAGCTGTGGAGAGCAGAAGCACTTGCATGTGACTCTCCAATCCACAGTTCTCTTTGATCTCACTATCATTTAGATCCCTTATTAGTTATCAAAAGTGCCTAGTCAGTGCAACACAGCACAGCAGGCAGAAATGGAAGTGCTAATCCCATCAATATGGTTGTTAGGAAAGACCAAAACTCTAAATCAGCAAATTTGTGTTCAGCATGAAGCAAGAGTTTGAGGGCAGATAAGCTGGGGTTTTCTTTTCGTTTGTGTGGGGGTTTTTTTGAGTTTTTTTTTTGTTGTTGTTGTTTTTGTTTTTTATTTTGTTTGTTTCATGCCAACACTACATTTTCAAGCCCATTGTGCCCTAGCACACACACTTGTCTTGTCTCAACACACTCTTGTCTTGAGACAAGAGACAGTCTCAAGGTGCTCACAGGGACAGACTCCACCGGACAGGAGCTCTGCTGTGCCAGGCAGCTGTGAACACATCTGGGGAGCCTGAAATTCAACCACATTGCCAAACACAGCTGAACTATTGTCCTTTAGCTCACTGTAGGACATATATGCCACTAGAAATGCCAGCACCCTATGGTTGCATAGTTCAGATGGATAAATTTAGCCTGGCTTGTCCCTTGGCTGCTCCTGGGTAAGAAATAAAACCACTAACGGTATCTTGCCAGTAATTTGCAAGAGCTATCTGATTATTCTGTAAGCTGTGGATTTCTTTTCTCAGTCTACCCCACAGGAAGGCAAAAATCTTTTGTTTACAACTAGAGATTTTGTTGTACAGTACGGTACAAATAGGGCCTGTGGAGACATGGGGTTCAGGGTCTGGTTCGACATAAGAGTAAAACCAACCAGAAATCTCACCAGAATAGGCTTCAGAGAGGTATTTTGTCACTTCTGTTCTGAGATTCGGATCAAAACCTCAAGCTGATAACACTTGGTACCCCAGAAATGCAACAACCAAGAAGTTACTGCTAGAAGTAACCCTAGGAGTTCTTTTTCAATATGGATCCCTTTACTATATCCTTTCCCTCTTGCATATTTTCTCTACTGTTTTCACCTCTTCCTCAGATTTTGGAGACCGAAAAGTACATGACAAAAAAAAGAGAAAAAAAGAGAAAAAAAAAAAAAGAAAATCCCTCAATTGTGAGGCATTGAGTTGGCACCTTTTTTCAGTTTCGAACCAGAAGTCCCTTTTTGTAGACAAATAACCCAGCTGCAGCCACAGAGGTGAAGAAAGTGGAAAATCCAATCAGCTTAAGCAGTCCTGGCACAGATGGCAAGTTCCTCTCCCAGAAGGTTGTAGTGATGGGCAAAGCTGGCACATCCTGTGGGGAGAGCAGCCATTATCCACATACCATCTCCACTGTGAGGAGGGATACAAATCAAGGGATTCTTGCAGCAGGAACAGAACTGGGTTGAAGCAGTAATATCTTATCAAGAAGCAGTATATACAGATTTCCTGCTCAGTTAAAGGGAAGAACACACACATGGAAAGGATTCACAGCCCAGTTAAGAACTGCACCTCTTTCCATTCCTGCCTTACAGACTTGTCAGATGGGTTTCTATCCTCTTCCATTTCTAGGGAAGGGAAATTTTGGTGAATAAGGGGAAGTTTATTGTGGCTTTGATTCAGTGAACTTATATACAAACAGGCAAAAAAATTTATCTCATCAGCAAAACAGCAGGAAAAAAACCCAATCCATTTTATCTACATAAATACTTACAACTGATTCAGGTTCTGGCTTCCAAATTTCACTGTCTGGGATTTTCTTCATAGCAAACAGTATCTGAAAATAAATAACATTCTCAATAAGTACCACTGATTCTTCAAGACAGAAAAAAAAAAAAGCTGGCTTCAATTGTTGTTCAAAAATGGCATGATGACTGAGCACATAAATCACAGTGTATTCAAATTTTAAAAGAAAACTTAACCTTTTACAACTTATTTCTGTAGAGGGCTGATATTTAATAAGACACTCCTAGTGGAACATAGAAACAGAAAAATCTCTTTATGCTTAGTTAGTCCACGCAAGATACTGGAATTTGGCCAGTCCCAGGGGAACAGGACAATGTGACTATGACTAAGAGTTAAGCAGACACTCATGGCAAAGTGAGGCATGAAGACACCAGCTACAAGGAACAGCTTGTTTTGCAAATTTTGTTATGATGTAGGAAGAGGAACAGCATCCTGGGAGTGATGACAGACCACTACTTTCAGCCAGAGAAAAGCAAAACTAAAACCTTCGCAATGGGAAAGTTCCTATTCAAAGTATCAAGGATAGCAGAGATCAGTAGGCTAGCAAAGATTGTTTGAAATTATATTCAGGGAAGATAGCAAGATTAGCTTCTTCTACAGTGAAATAAAATGGAGATGGTGATAATAATGTTCTCTATTCCAGCCATTTGTAGATTTAAGATTTAACATCTTTTACAAGGGGCTTTTAGTGTAGACAAGATTCACGGACAATGTGAACTCTTCAATGCAGGAGAGTGAGAAGCACTGAATTTTCAACATGTTTTCCTTTCATAATTAAAAAAGGAAAGGAAAACATCAAAATTTTTACCAGTCAAGTGTACTTATCCAGTCCTCTGCTGAGGAGGCTCTGCTGTAATGTCCTTATATTAGAGACGTCATGAGGCCTCTGGATCTTTTCAGGAGCACCTTAGGTATAACTTTCTCAAATGGGACAATTTATGAACAATTGATCTCTGTCTCTTGGAGCAGGGGCATGGGTTGGATGAACTCTCCACGTTCCTTCCAGGACAATTTGTGTTCCTTGACTAGTTTTTAGCCACAAGGTTCCCTTCACCTCATAAAACAAAGATTAAATTTTTTTGCTGCTCCATAAACCCTAATATTCTGGAAAATACTCAGGAAATTGGCATTTTCTCAGAAGAAAAATATCTGAGTCCTTGTTTAGTGACTCTGTGTTAAGGCTGTCTCAGTGGAACATCACTGTGTTGGAAACACTGAGGAAGGGCCTGGCTTGCTGTGCAGAGCTGCAGGACTGAGCTGCTCCCATGCTCTAACAGCCAGCATCTCTCAGTACAATGATTAACAGATTTGGGAGAAAATGACTGGGGGAGAATTTGGGACTTCTGTAAAAGAAGAAAGAATTTAAGCCTAGAAACAAGGGGAGAGTTTGACAAAATAGCCAGAGCCCTTCCTAACATTCCAAATCTAAGTGCAAAACCTTCATCCTTTTTGAAGTCAATCCCCTTTGCAGGGATTTGCATCAAGATTCAGAACACCCAAATCTGTCAACACTCAGTTCTCATTTCCCCTCCAACCACAAGACCTTTCATTTTCCACAGGACATTTTACAATGTCCCCTGAGCATCTGTACCTCTCTGGCTGCTCTTTCTCCAGCCTGGACAGCCCCCTCCATGTATCCACTCCACTCAGTGGCTGTCTCTGTGCCAGCAAAATAAATCCTGCCAACGGGCTGCCGAATGATCCTGGAGGGGGACAAGCAAAAAGTCACATCAGCTGTATCAGGAAAGAACTGAAATAGCTGGAATAAAAATGTTTTTAATGACAGCAAGCACTTGAAGATAATAGCACTGGGTGAGTGGAGCTGGAGGAGGAGTCTGGGTTGCATTTAATTTCTTACAGTGAACACACCAGTGTTCACATTTCAAAAATGTTTATACTGTTCATAGGTGAAAATGACAGCTACAGGTGAAAAGGACAACTATTTTGAGATGAGACTTACACTATCTCACAGTTCCAGCCCGTGGCATAAGTACCAATACCAGGCATTACTGGCACAGTGCACCATCCTGAAATATATCCCTATTATATTTGAAGCAATAAGTAAATAAACGAAAAACATTGTTCTAACTCTATTTTTGCCAGAATCTGCAATAATTATCATGTTAATTACCTCAAATACTAAGGCCTACATAAGCTCTTTTTTATAACTGCTTTATTGCTCTACGTTGCTTTTAAATTGTAAGAACTTAAACTTCAAAAGTATGGCTCTTAGATCATATTAAAACCTATGTATCTAAATCAAATCACCAGTCTGAAGTAAGTATTTTTCTTGTTGGCAAATCTTATTTTCATGCAAAAACTTAAGTGGGAGAGGATTGTATACAATGGCACACTGATCACTATATTAAGATTGCACTGCTAAAAAGAAAGGAATGGTCCAAAGAAATCAGTCATTACCATCAACGTTGGCAAGAACTAAGTCTCTGTCAGTTTTTTAAATCATCAGCTAAAGGCATGCTTGAAATGGTTACACTGATCTCAAATACCCAAAGCCATTTTTGTAAGCAGACTATGGAAGCTTCCTAACTCCCTTCCCAGAACCTCCTCAGCTGAACTCACCAAATAACGAGTGGATAAAAGCACCTCATGATACTGTACTCATCCATCATAAAGCCCAACAGAGACAAGTGGAAGGTTATCCCATCTGTTTCAAACATCCCCCAGTGATCTTGAAGGTATGAAGCGAACAGTGACAGAGGATTTATGGCCCTTTCTGAGGATATTTATTAACTTGGTCTTATCTTAGCACTCCAAAGCCCACTATAAATAGACACTGTACCTTCCATACTGAGTCATTATGCCTGGTGGGAAGTAGGCTGTGTAGCAGCCCCCAGAATACTGCTCTTCACACCAGTTCTTCTCTTCATAATGCACGGGCTGTAAAACAGATTAATTCACTCAGGGAAAGGACAAAGTCTCGAGGAAGTTATTAACAGAGGAGAGAGCAGACAAGAACAGTTTATCATTTGTTGCATGTCAACGTCTGACAAGATGAGCACATTTAACAAATCTCTTAATGCAGCATGAACTCAACACAATAAGCCCTAATTTTTTAAAAGTAGGAATACACTGTGTAAAAAACTAGTTAATCTGGCCATTGTAGAGCATAATCCTCTTAATTTGTCAATGTTAATTTATGCTTTGTGCACAAACTTTGAGCCATGTAAAGCAAAATTAACCTCCAGTGTATACAGTTGCAATACTTGTAATGTGTACATTGGGTACAAATATACACTGTTAAAAATGCAAACTGTGGCACTTGCATGGTTCTGTGTACAATATCATTGTGTTGAAAATCATGAGTTCTCCAGATTGGTGTCTACAACTTTTAACTCTGTAAAATTGTTCTTAAAAGTATAAGTGGCATTAATCACATAATCTAAGTGTGGGAAAACACAAACCCTAACACTCATTTACCTTTACAGGGAAGAGAAGGCAAGAGAAAGGCAAAAGAAAAACAACCCAACACGTGCAGCAGTGGATCTTAACAACTAGTAAGAGAGAAGACCCAGCATGGACAGAGGGAAAGCAAGCCTGTCATGTGTGACAGCAGCTGAGGTTTATGGTGGCAATCACTGAGAATCCCACCCATGGGGCTGGACAAGAATATATCAACAAAAACACCTTTAAATGTTTCATTAATGTTCATAAAGCTCGTTTTTATCCTCACTGCCAAACTCAACCCAAGGCTTGCCACAATCTTCTCTCCCCTCCCCTAGAGAGGGCAGCAAGTGCTCCCATAGCTGGTACCTTTCCCAAAGGTACCTTTCCAGAGATTTCGTGCTTACATGTAAAGCTTCCTCTGATCCCAGAACCTTTGCATACAGCTCACACAGCCTCGTCTTCCTGTGAGAGAAAAGCAACAGAAGACTTCAGTGTGAGGAAAAAGAAAACAAATCACTTCTAATGTACCCTGCTTCTAAGAGGACAAGTATTGTATCTGCTTGAATTTGAGGTTCCAGCTTTTTAGGATCTATCCCAATTCATCAGCCTCTGGATCACTAGGAATAACCCGAGCTCCTGTGCTGCAGAAGTGCTGGTTTTCCAGCAGTTTTTCAAGCTATTCTCTTAAGATACCTGCAGCAGCCCAAACCCTCAAATTACCCAAATGCTCTCCAGCCTGCCAGGAAAAAAAGTAGTAAGGCACTGCACTTTTTTGTCTTGGCACATAGTCTAACTTACAGTTTGTTCCTACAAAGATGCAGGTCTCAATATACTGCGGCTCTCAGGGAATCAGTACTTCATTTCTGTTTATATAAAATTTTCTCCTGTTTTAAGTTTATGAGTCTATAAATCATTGAATGTACTTCATTCTGTAGCAAACCTCAAGTGCAATTAAGTTTGTTCCTACAAGCTCTTGGGTCTTGCTCTTAGCCACGCTGTACCAATTCCCAAAAGCAAGAAGATCAGGATGAAATAACAATCATGGAAAGCGAACACAGCTCTGGAAAGACATTTAATTCTGGGAGAAAATCCAGTGCTCCACAGAAAGCCATGTTGGGCACAGAAACACAGGAGTCCCAGCTCTGAAACTGTGAGGGCTACTCTTTCAGCTATAAAAGCATGTGAGGAAACCACACATAATTGCTGCAAGAAGCAACCCAGCTCTACATGAGCCCAGCTCCACCCATGAGTATCTGAACTCAAAGAATGCCATGGAAAGAGGATGAAGAGAAACAGGATGACTGGAAGGGCCTTGAAGTGGCCTCACATGCAGGTTGGAGCTTGAGCAAGAAAGTGAAGGTTGCTGCAGTTCAGGAAGAGCTGTGGCCCTGGGGTGGTTTTGCTGCTGGCTGGTGTCAAGCCCAGCAGCAGCAGGGAGAAGGAAACAGCCCCTTCCTTTTGCCCTGGGGCACAGGACAAGGGTCAGCCTGCTCCAGAAGCAGTGACAGGCCAGGAAGGCTCAGGGAGCTCCAGGACCTGAATATGAACATTCCCCTGCAGTCAGGGGTGACACAAATCCAGTAACAACCATAAGGAAGAGGGTGATTTCCCAATTTCTCCATAAGTGAGGTGAGCACTGTGTCCTGCAGACCACCAGCACCTACACAGCGCCTGAACAGAACAAAGCCATTTTAACAGCAGGATCCAGCCAAGCCTCTGCTGGTGTCTCACAAATGTCACCAATTTCTCCTTTCAGGGCAGGTCAGAAACACCACAAGGCTCCACAGGAAAGTGAGTTATCACCTTGGGACCCATCAGCTCCTCTCAGCACCATAGCAGAGATGAGAAAGACCCCTCTAGACCTGCCTGTGCCCTGTCCTTTTTCCACAATGACTCACAGACCCTCCAGGGAGCCTGGAAATGGCAGGGCTCCACTGAGGTGCAAGTTCACAGCTGTGTGCTGAGTACATTGCAAACACAGATTAGTTAGTTTAAGACAGCTGTGCAAAGGAAAATATTTAGCTTCAGGTAAAGGGCTTCTTCAGACTCTTAAGAAGTGTAGACATTGGAAGGAATTATTCATCAGTAATAGGGTATTATTTGACAAGGAAAAAAACCCAAATGAGCAAACAAAGCAAAAACCAAATCAACAGTTTCTAAAGGATTGAATTGTATCTATATAAATCAATCACTGAGGACATTATCCCTAATAAGAGCAATCTTTGCATCTTGCTGGTCTCTCTGCAAGATCTGCACTTTTTTGTCCTAAAGAAGTTTAAAGAAATTCTTATTAATGGACTTTTAGTTAATGCTAATATGGAACATAATAGCACTACATGGAATATGCGGTGAGTAAAATCCTCCTTTTTTGGCTTTGGGCTTAGCTGTGAAATTGCTATAAGAACTAAATAAGAGGAATGTTATGCCTGGAGCTACCAAGGCAGGCTCCTGTTGAGACTCCCACTGTGCCCAGTGTGGAGGAAGTGCAGGCACTCAGCTCCTTTCCTGGTCTCTTACTCCACAGCAGTGTGGGATGCCATGGCCTTCACTGCACAGCTCTGAAAGGCTGGGCACAATCTCACCACTGGCATCTGACCTGGGAAGACCAGCTGGGAGGCAGCAATGAAATTTACTTACTTCAGTCTGGCTTAGCTGTAAAAATATTTCCATCCTCTCCCACAGCTTCCAAGTCATGATTTAGGATAGCTGCCACAGACTCTACATCCTCCTCTTCATAGCCAAGGAACACCAAAACCCTCACCCTGTCCTCAGCACCATGAAGGCTGTGAGAGCCCTGAGAGCCCAGGTTGTGTTGGTAGGTGAGCACAGCATCTCAGCAAGGTTCACCCTCTGCAGGGTGTCACAAGAATCCTGTGCTCAGAAGAGATCCCTCCCTGCAACACCGCAGCCCTCATCTAAATTATACAAACTGGTTGCACCCTGAGTGTACACTGAAGGAGAAGGTCTGGGTTCATGCTCTGCCTTCTCCTGGACCCCAAATTCCACTGGAAGAAGAGTTGTGCTCTTGCGGAGGACAGGAGCTGTTCCTATCTCTTCTGGCTGTGGCCAACACTGCTGGAGCCAGAGGCAGCCCTGCTCCAGGGTACAGCCAGCACATTCCATAATCATTCTTTACCAAGGCAAAGTCCCTCCTAGTCCAAGGTTTATCCCACAAGAGTTCAAAACTCCTGTATAAAACCTGGCTGCTGGCAGCAGCAGAGTCAGATAACTGTGCCAGTGCTTTTAATGCCCAAGGAAAAGGATGGTGCCTTGCAAACAGCCAGGACAGACCCTAATTTCATAGAAAGAATAGCTGTTCTCAAGGACTGCAAACGCTCAGTCATATTGAGGGTATTGACACACAGTGTAAGACAACACTTGGTGTTTAGGATGGCTCAAAATTTTGGGCACACTGGGTTTCAGAAAACCTACATGACTTTTATTATCTGGCACCTGCTGGGCCTCTATCTCAAAGCCTCAGTGCTAATTAAAAGGGCTCTGTGGTACCAGGCTGTCATTTGAAAAGGCTGGGACATGAACAGCTCCATTTAGACCCATTATCCCCAGACTGCCAGACTATCTGAGATGACTGCACATTCTCTAGTTAGACCAGCTATTACTGTAAAAATGCTTACTTGGGCACACTGCTCCTTTATCATATTTTAAAATCAAATGTATTTTCTCCCTGTCAAACCAAGGCTCTCCTCATAATCCACAGTTTCTACTGGCAGCTTTGATTTGATCAGATACAGTGAATCAGTGTGATGGAAAATAAAAAATCATTACATTATAAATTCCATTTTACTAATATACCAAAGAGCACTACTCTATGCAGAGATCTGTTTCAAAAAGACAGTAAAATGACCTTCATCTGTGCCTGAAGGGCATTGTTTCTCCACACTGAGGGTCCAGAGGTGGAGGCAGCATTCTGACCCCTTAGTGATGCTGAAGTTTGCTCGTGGCAGCTACAGGTTCAAGTTGCACTAAGTTACAGATACTGAAAGGACCCTCCAGGGTGAACAGAAAATAAATATAAAATCAAACACAGAGGCCAAAGCTTTCCCTTCTGACAAGCTTTCCAAGAGCTCAAGGCACCTGTAGGAAGCCAGGGAGGCAGCAGGAGGAGGAGGCTGGTCCTGGACACTTTCCACCAGAATATCTAAACTACTTTCATACTGAGCACCTTGGAGCTGTTCCTTAGAAGGAGTCACACAAGCAGAGAAGCCTTGTGGGAAAATGAGAACCACAACCAGAGAGTTTCCAAAGGGCAAGAGCTGTGTGGGAATTCCCTGGGAATTCCCTTCATCCAAAACCAAGTAAGGCATCTTCTTAATATCTGCCTACTGGCAACAAGCTTACAGACAACTTCCTTCAAATCAGGGCATTTTTTTCCTGCTCTGGTCATTTATAATAAAATTTTGGCTCAAATTCCACACAAATCTCCAGGGTTTGTACTTACCTTTCTTCTTTTGTGAGACCTGTCAGTCTTCTGCACTTCCGAGCAAGAATGAAGCTGGAAGACCACAAACAATTTACTCCATTATGCTGCTACATTTCCTGCATTATTTAAAATACCAGTAACTTGGGATGAGATGCTGCGATTCACAATAATAGCTTTAGGGTCTCTAATAAAAACATCCATTTCACCTTTCTGCATAACACTCCACCTGCTGCTTGCAGGACTCATTTAGGAAGGAACCACTCTGAAATTCATGTTAGAATATTTGCATGAACTGTTTCTCAATCACTTTAATTTTATACAGCCTTGGGTGCAGGCATATAGTAATGACACAAAACCTGGGATTGAGCTGGAAATCATTTTTTAATAAAACTTTTAAGACTGATCATATTCTCTGGTTGCTAAAATAACCAGAACAAAATAAAATTTAATTCTAGAAAACAAATTTTCATTTAAAGAACTGAAGTACTTAGAGAAAACTTCACATTTTTGCAACCCTCTTTTTTCTTCTCTTTCCTTTCCTCTTCTCCAAGTTTATACTTTGCCACACACAAAGGCAAAAGATTACAGTGATAAAAAGTAGAAAGTTAAGCAGAATTTAATTTTTTTTAATTAGCAATGAAATCATAGAGAAAAATTCTGAAATAAAACCATCATAAAACATGACTATGCACTGAGAAATTCAACTTTTACTTATTTTTTAAGTATTTTCTTTCAAAAGTATGAGGTTTTTCACTTCAATCGTTGCCTCTAAGACAAAACAAAAAGCGTTAACTAGACAAGACACTTTCTTTGTCCCTTACCCTATTATGGCAGGAAAGCTGCCATCAGGCTTAGTGTCATCAAGTGTTAGACCAATTGCAGCTTCCTCATCTTCAATGATCATGGTACCACAATACCCTGGTAAGAACAAGATGGAAAAGCAGCCATGATCCGTGAATCAAAACACAGGAGCTTCCAAGAAGTAAAATACTCAGTCACCTCCTGCTGATCCATCCCAAGACTAATAGCCAGAACATGACAGGATCCAGCACCTTAAGTTCATTTACAAAGGTGGCAGGTGGGTGATATTTGTAGGCAAACAGCTGTGGGCTCATTATAGCCAATAATGAGAAGTGGGTGTTACTGCATTGCAGTTTGTTTTGGATTCAGTGAATTCCAAAAGAGTGGAATTCATGATGGAAGCATTCAGCATGTCAGAGGAGCCCAGGATGACTAGCCGAGCTGGGGATGTCTGCGGGAAGCCACCTTCAATTAATGCTGACCAGTCCATCTAGAAAGCAGCATTTTTGCAGACCCTTCCATCACACATCGCTTGTACCTTTACAGCCCTGCACAAGTGAGAGAGGCTCATCCCATACCCAGGTGCCACTCAAGGAGAGGACAACAGAACAACTAAGGCAATAACCAACAGGAATTCATTCTCCCTTCATGACTACCTCCTTTTTTATTCCCTCACCCACCCTCTCCTCCCAACCGAACTCTCACGTTTCTCTCACAGGGGAAGGCAAAAAAGGCATAGAAGAATATAATGTCTCCTTCTAAGGTTTAGCATGCTCTGAACAAAGAGTCTGTTCTGTTGCCAGGTACTCTCTTCCCTCTCTCTGTCACTACTATTCTTTTCCATTAAAATACCCTTCTTCCTCCAGAAAGTTTCCTTGTAGTACACGATGCACTTGATGACTGAGCCCATGGGGATTCTGTTGATGAGCTGGTTCCTCATTGGGGGCAAAGGTGGGTTGAAATGAATCTTCAAACAAAGAGCTGGGGGAATGGCACTGATCACGTATTTGCCCTGGAAAATAAATTATCCATAAGTCAAATACATTCTCCCCTACTTCAGCCCAAGTATACTGCTCTAATGGTCTTGGAGGACATCTGGGGAGGCTGCAGGGTGTATCTTATGGAGCAATTTTTGCATTTAGCACAAGAATTGCAAAACTAAACCCTCACAAAATGCTGCTCATTAAATAACAAACAAGCATTACACAAACAGCCATCTGCTTAAATGGTGGGCAGCTGCCCTTCCCCTGATGTTTAAAAGGAAGCACTGTGCTCTAAGAGACCACTGGTCTCCCTTCTATCTGGACTCCTCTGTTACATCTTGGAAGCAAAGCTTACAGCGTTTTTCAATGAAAGTTTGTTGCTAAATTACATTTTACACCGTACAATTACCCTCTAATTCAGAAGGTAACTGAACACAAAGAGATGGCAGGAAAGGAAAAGTCTGAACCCACGCTTTGCTTTTAGGCAGCACTTTAAAGCTCCTACACTGCTGTTACTTCAGGACAATGAGAACATGTGACTTTCTGTCATAGCCACTTAAATCTCTGCTGTATTTTTGTACAGCACTTTGGAGAAGTCAAAAAGGAAAAGCTAAAGGTTTTGTAGCCACCACTAATGACTTCTTGCTCGACATGCCATTACCTCATACAGCTCATGGTCCAGGGTCTCCACGACGACGCCGTCGCCGGACTGGTCGATGCGCACCACCGGCTTGCGCAGCCTCACCCGCCCCCCCAGGCGCTCCATCATCTTCTCACTGATCTGCCCAGAGCCCCCAACAAACTTCCTCTCCTGAAACACAAAAACAACACCTCAGCAGAGCAGTGCTTGTGGAGAGTGTATCATGGCAAGCATTCCTCTGCAGCATTCAAAACAAACCCCCTCCTTCCATTGTTATCGAAACATTTTTGGGAATTTTTGCAGTCTCACCTGGAAATGCACCCATTTTACTTTCTTTTTCCATCAGCTTCTTAAATCCTTCCCATATTTGACCACCATTTGAACTCTAGTCAAAACTAAAAGTAATAGCAACTTTGTAAGAAAATCCCTTCTCCAAATGTGGTCTCCAAAAAGACTACAGGCCAGTGTGAATCAGCAAGACTTCTGAAAAGTGCTTAAACCTTCAAACCTTTTTCTGAGCTCACTCCTCTCTGCAGAGCTCTGTGTATCAGAAGCAGGAAACCTGATCTTCATAATAAATAACAAGGTGTAAGAAGTCACATAGCTCACATCAAAAATGTCTGCTGCACTATGTAATTCAACTCAACTTAAACTCAATCTCTAACATAGTACAGAATTCAAATAATATTTAATTAAATACATTTAACTTAAATTACCTACAGTAATTGCTTATCAATGCATATTTATGCATTTTAATATGGTTAATGTATTTGCATTTTTATTTATGATTAAATAATTTGCATTTCTAAAAATATATCCATTTCTAATAAAATTAGTGAAATTTGCACTTCTCAAGTAGAAGACCATTAACAGAGTTTACTTTCTTCAATGCTCTAATGTACCAGATTGCAAACATTTCAAAGCAATACCATATTTAAGCAGGGGTGTTCAGTTTCTTTAGACTGATTTTAAAATCTTAATGGTGCTAATGTTTGGAAATTTGCATCTTAGGAATCCAGCTCTGGGCTACGTTTTTAGTATTAACTTGCAGCTGACATTGCCATCTCCATTAAGTGCTTCTGCAGTGCACATGATGGCTCCAGCCTCATGACAGAAATAAGCATAAGTAAAATTTTCTCTTTTCAATGAGGATAAGCAAAGCAAATGCTTTACTCTTTATCCAAAAAAAAAAAAAAGCCAGATACAAATCTCCTGATCCCTGGGGGGCAATGCCATCAGTAGGGAACAATCTTCAACACTAGTTTTGCAAGATGCAGATTAAAGAGTAAATTAATAAAACTAGTTATCAGTGTGCTACTTGCTCAAAAGTCATGGATGTGTCTGTACTAAAATAAACCATCAAAAAAAAAGAAATTAAAACAGGTCCTGCCAAGAGCTGCAGGAGGTGACGGCTGACACTACCAACCTGGCCCCCGTTGGTCGTTGAGAAAATTCGTGCTGTGCCCCCACACTGCTTCACGTACCACAGAAACCAAAGGGCAGAGATCTCGTGGGGCTCAGAAGTGACATCCACATTCACAAATAGAGTTGCAAAACTCTTGGCAGCTCTGCAACAAAGGCAAGAAAGCTAGTTAATTTAAAACCAGAATAATGCTGACAAGATTGTTCTTGAGTAGGCAGGAGCCTCTCTTTGGCAACCTTTTCTTTCACTGCGGGGGCAAAGGATTCCTTAATTTCAGCTGAAGTAAGGAATTATCAATTCCTTTTATGCAACATTTTTCATGTAATCCTGCAAAAATATTGATGAAACACTCCTGTATTCCAGACAAATTAGGACATGGAGAGACAAAGCCCAAGACTATATCACTTTATGCTACTAATGCAAAATTAGCCTGTCATCCTAGCCTCAGGACTAAGCAAAGCAAGGCCTCCTGTCTTCACTGGACTCCAAAACCACCCTGTCCCCAGTTCCTGGGTTAAAAAACAGATTTCTGCTTTTTAAATTTTTTTTTTAAAGTTTTTTTTTCTGTTTAATTTTCTTTAAAAACCAGGCATCTCTCTCTGCCCCTGCTGGATGCCTGTCCCCTCAAGAACACAGCACAGAGATTATTCAAAACCCACCATAAAAAAGTTAGAGGTCTTTTCTAAGCTAATTATTTAAGGTCTGTGGATTAGTCAGCATCCATTCACTGCCCAATCCTCTGCTCAGGGAGAGTTTTGCAGCTGGAACACAACAAGGAAAGAAATGTAAGCAGGAAGCCATAGCAGAAGTGACAGCATTCATGCCAGAATCTGGCAAGAAAAAGGAAAGGATACTTTTGGTAGCTCAACTCAGTATTTAAAATAATGTCCTGGTATCCAGTGGCAATGAACACAGAAACAGAAAATTGACCTGTGTCTGAAAAGGCTTCACTGCTTTATGTCCTGTAACCTGTTTGTTCATAGCAGCTCTACTGTAAATTACTGTATAAGCCTCTACAAGATTTTGGGGTGCACTAAAACAGAGGATTAATTAAGACTCAGGGAAATATTCCTCCTGTAGTAAGCAAATACTTCCCTCTGCCTTCACTCCGAGGAGGAGTTTAAAGAGACATGGACAGGACCAACCAGGAGATGCTCAGTTTAACTGCATTGTAATTAATAAGGATGAAGATTCTATGGATACTTCATATGCAAGGCATCAAACCCAGCACAGAATCCAAGTCTGGTTGCTTCTTTCTTCTTTTTAGTTTTCAAACTTAAAAAAAAACCAAAACCCTAACACACTGTTTCAAAGAGCTCTAGATCTAGACAGAAAAAGCAATCTTCTTTCCTTTCTAAAAATGCAAAGTCCCACTCAAGTACAAAGCTGGTCCATTTTCTGAAATATGGGTGCATTGTGAATTCATTCTTCATAGCCAAAAAAAATACAGAAAATTGTTATAAGTTTTTCATCTGTATAAACACATACTGTAAAATACTATAAATTCTGTGAGATATTTTGCCTAATGTGTATGTATTTATGAATACTTTATAAGCAGATGCTATTACATGGTGGTTACATTCTACCTGATTCTGCCACCTTCTCCCATTGCTTTTCATTTCCTGATGTTTTATCTAGAAATGGCAGTATGATTTCAACCAAGAGCACTCAGGATATTTCCAGCATGCACCTCTAGCCAAAAGCAAACCTGTACAGTCTGTTAGATAAGAGGAAAGAGTAGAAGATTGCCCTTCTGGATCATTACCTTCCAGGGTGGGACATTTCTGCAGCCTGCTACCTCAATCTTGAACAAACAGAGCAAATCAAGCCAATGTGCACATATAAAATCTGAAAAGCATCTTCAGCTTATGCCAATATTCAGGTAAAATGTCAACTCTTATTCCATCAGAGCTGGAAGAAACATGACTGTAGTCACATGAGCTATTGGATGTTGAGTGAGCACCAGTGTGTGGTGTTTTGCTCACTTGCACAGTTCCTCACCCTGTCCAAGGCTCAGAGGGCCAGCACAGCTGTCAGCACACATTTCCATTTGGTTTGACTCAATATGGACCATGGCACAAATGAGAAAGGTTTTCTATATGCTTCTGTGCAATTGTCACTCTTGTGAAAGCAAAACCATGAACCAGAAGATTCCAAGTTTTTGGACAACAGCCTGTTGTCCATTGACAATCACAAGACTACAGAATGGGGAAAGAACTTAAGTGTCCTTTATCCCTTCCAGCTCCAACCTCCCTGTCATGGACAGAGACACCTTCCACTAGACTAGGTGGCTTCCACTCTTGCCCTTGGACACTTCCATGGATGGGAAGCGTTCCACAGCTTCTCTGGGCAACATGTGCCAGTGCTTTATCACCCTCGCGGTAAAAAAAATCTTCCAAATATCAAATTTAACCCTGCCCTCTTTCACTGTAAAGCCAGAAACCCTTGTCCTATTACTAATTTCCTTGTTCACAGTCCCTCTCTGTAGCCCCTTTAGGCACTGCAAGGTGCTCTAAAGTCTCTCTGGAGCCTTATCTTCTCCAGGCTGAACAATCCTCTCAGCCCATTTTCGCAACAGAGGTGGTCCAGCCCTCAGATCATCTTTGTGGCCTCATCTGGACTCACTCCAACAGGCCCAACACGAACAACAAAGGCCATGCTGCTCTCAAGAGGCTGCCTGAAGCCAGAAAAATGCCCCATAAAAATGTCAGTGACAGCAGCAGTGCTAGTGGGCACTAACAAGTTTCTTCACCAAGCTCCAGCTCACGGCAGCCACGTGTTGGATACTCAGCAATTCTGAAGAGGTTGCTGTAGAAATCAATCTGCTCTTCAGCAACAAGGATTAATGTGGGTTTTTTTTTCCCTTCAGTGAGAAGAAAAACAATCAAACTTCTGTTGAATGGCAAGTAAAGAAAAATTGCTTTGATGTATACACAAAAACAGGAAGCATTTTCAGTTTCCCTGCAGTGTAAAAGCTAAACAATAGAATGATAAGTTCTAAAGTGATTTAGTGCTACTGAAAGACAAATTTTATCTTTACAGCACTTTTGTAAAATCAGCTGGTCCAGCACAGAATAAATGTGTGTTGTTCCATCAAGAGTTAGATTCAAAAACCTGCTGTAATCATAACACTTTTCTCTGAAAGGCTGAACACACAGTAAAGAGCAGGAAAGTGCACATAACAGATTAGGGTACTATCCATCTCTTCAGAAACAACCCTTCCCAGATATATTTTATTTTTATTTTTATTTTTGTCTAAGAAGTTAGGGAAATGTAACAGAATCTACTGAGTGTGTTGACAGGTGTCGTGGTCCATTATTAGAGAACTTTCTCACCCCTTTTCTTTAAAAGGGTTGTATTTTAGTGATAGCTATATCTGTTTGAAAAGCAGTAAAGCTTATTTAGCTCTAAAGTATATAAGCCGTTATATTTCACATTACAAAGTCTCTTACTTTGTCCAGCATATTTTATCTATGAAATCTTGCATAGTCATTTTGTCCCATTCTTCTGCACGTGGAGCCTTCCATGGAGCTTCATTGGGAATCTAAGGAGACATAAAGAAAAGCATTTATCATCAAGTGAATAAGTGCCAAAGAAATACAAATAATCTTGTCTTAAAATGCTAATGCAGCCTGCAAATTTCTGGCAGGTGACATTGAACTTAACAGAGAATGCTTTTGTGGGAGTTTGTTTGTTTGCTTAACATTATTATTTTTTTTTAGATTGAAAAATAGAGAACAGTTTTAGAGTTAAGAAATGTCTCTAAGTTATTTCATATCTCTCATATTTATCTAGACAAGTAAGAGCAACCTCTTCTCAAATTTTGTGGCTCAGTCAATGGAAAACTGGTAAAAAACTAGAACAAGACCAGAATGAATTCTACTGAGGTTGAATTTCAGGGTAGAAAAGGGCAAATGTTTGAATTCTGCAAGTCTCTTAAAATATTATTTACCAAATCATCAGGAAAAGTGGTAAAAATCAATCATAGGCATAAACTTTGACATTCCCATTATCAGAAAAACAAAAGGATGTGTGCAGACAGCCTCAGCAGCACAGGATTGAGAAGAGCTTGCCAGGTGGCCACTCTCAGATGTGCTCTGGCCATCAAAATGTGTGGCTGCTCTTGCCAGCACTGGGTTTGTTCAAGGCAGAGCAGCTTTGCCTGTCTGCACCCTAATCCCTTCCCTCTGCCCCTCATGGAGACAAGCTGAGCTGATTCAGCTGCAATGCTCATGCCATACCTCCTTTCCCATTTCATCCATGGTCCTCCATAGGTTGTTGTAGTCCAGGTAGGCCAAGGGATTCCACATAGGAGGGAACGGGCCTTTAAAGGTGTAAGATTTACCCTAAAGGATGAAAACCAAACAAAAACATCATTTTAAACCCCAAAAGACAACCAAAATCATGGGTTCCATGCGTGGGAAGCAGCACCAAAAGGTTAAGTGTTCACAAAAAGCACAAATTTAATCAATCCATGTAACAGCTTCTGATGGGTCACTGGCTGTGTGTGCAGGACACAGGACAAAAACACTGGAGGTTCCTTCTGAACTCCAGGAAATGCTTTTTCATCATGAGGGTGCCTGAGCACTGGCAGTGATTGCCCAGAGAAGCTCTGGTGTCTTCCATCCTTGGAGATACTCAAAGGTTACCTGAACAAGGTCCTGGAAACCAGCTCTGGGTGGTTATACTGTTATTACTGTTCTTCTGCATGTGCAATTTAGTGTTATACACAGCTGAATTAGCAAGTCAGACTTCAGCAAGCCAGTGCAGAACTGATACTTTACCTTCAAAGCTTCACATTCAGCACTTCTGGGCAACCAAACTAACACCCTGAGTAGAGCCACTAATATCAGACCAGAAAAAAATGAGATGAAACAGCATTGTTTGACTGAGTTAAAAAATTGGTTATTCACTGCTGAAAAGGATATATATATATATACTTATTTATTTAT
>VYZP01013967.1:0-24813 GCA_013400635.1 Hypocryptadius cinnamomeus
ACTTCCTTCCACCACTTCCTTACTTCCTTCCAAAAATGGCAGGAAAATCATCTGAGCACCCAGGATGACCATGAGGCTTTACTAGGTCAGCTCCAAAGGAAATTAGATTACTTTGAGGAATTTTCAAATTTTGGATAAAATTAGCTGGATGCCAACCCACATGTTTAGATGTGGGACAGATGAAAATTACTGTCACAGGAGATGTGAAAGGTCAAACAACGAGACAATGCACCCCTTGCACTTGTGTCCAACAATGACAGAAAAAGGAAGGAAGTGGTATCATAAAGGGGATTATCTGGGATTACAGGCTGCCAGCACTGAAATGTTTTTGTTGCATATCTATCCATAACTAAAAACATAGTTCAATTTTCATAAAGTTGGTTCTTATGCATGTACGAAATGTTCAAATAAATGTATTTCTGGAATCATTTGGTTTCAGGAGAACTAACATTGAATTCACAGAATAATTTCTTTATTCTGTGAATTCAATGTTAGTGAAAAAGCGCTGGTATAAGAATGGAGATTACATGAAAGCAGTATTAGGGGTAGCTGGGACAGAGAAGTGAGTGGCTCAGATCTTGGATGACAAATGTTCAAGAATTTGATTGCAAGATGTTGGAAGAAGGTTGCAAAAAATTTCAGCCAAGATATCTTATGGAACAAACACAAGAAACAAAACATCATAATTCTAGAGTGGAAACTCTGAAAGATGGTCTGGTCACATTTCCAATCTTGTTTTCATTGTTTATTTCAACTTTAGAAATATACTAAGAAAAGTATTTGCCCTCTACACTACAGCCCACTGTACACAGAATAGGGCAAATAATAAGTATGACGATGTTTAGTCTAAAATAATACTAACAGTGGTCTCTTGTTTGACATTTAAGACCACCTCCCCCCAACCCCTTAAAAGCCCCTTGGGTCATAGGAACAAAAAAGAAAGAGAAAAGTAGAAAGAGTTTGCAGCAGCAAGATTGGCAGGCAAAGGGAAGGTGGTGGCATGGGTCTCTTCAAGCCTGGGACACAGTAAGTGGATTTCTTGGAGCTGAGGAAGTGCCTTATTAGAAATGCCAGGAAAGAAAGGAAATTTCACAGCCCAGCCACAGAGTATGGCTCGTGGACATAGGCCAGACTGGAGCAGATAGGATGCAGGAGCTAGGGACAAATTTTTGAGTGCAAAGGGATTCGTGAAGGAAAACATTTCAGGCTGTTAGTCAAGAAAAGGTGGGAGAATTTCATCCCCGCCAAATAAATCATTGGAGACCTTGAGGTGAGATCATTATTTACCTAGAGGGTGTGGTAGGACCTCAACCAAGCAGGGTGCTTTCAGCCTGGGGCTCCATCCACAGGAAGATTGCCACAAAGTCTAGTGGTGAAAGCAGCCAAGCTGAGGCCAGACAAGTTCAAATTTGATAAAATTGCTTAAATCCAGAGATACCCCACATTTTTTTCCAGATTTTCAACAAAGCTATTACAGAGGCTATTGTGAGAACTGGCAAACTGCTGCTATGATATGAAACTCTTGGGTTGAGCCCAAGTAAAAGGAAAATAGCAATTAAATTTTTTTTAAATCCTTTCTTCCACTCACAGTACAGAAATCAGGGAAAGCTGAAGTAATCAATCCAATGCAGTACAGTATCAAGAGTTCCTCTTAGTCTGAGAGAAAGCTCTACAATTCATACACTGCATAGCCATCAGTATTTTTTAAATTACAAGGAAAATGCTTTTTCATATAAGATTTGCACATGAGATAAATGTTCACATGACAGCAAAATGCTCCCAACTACACTAGGAAGGCTAAAAATAATTGCTTATTGTCTGAGCTCCCAAAGTTCTTCCAGGCCTTCCTGCCATGCCAGCAGAGTGCAATAGATGTGAATTTTTTTTTTTTTTTGAGAGTTGCACTTCATTGTCTATCTGGCAGGTTTTAGAGTGCATTCCTTTACTGTCCTTTTCACACCTACAGTCAAAAGCTTCTGAAGACCATCACTGAATTCCAGTGAGAACAAAGCAAAAAGAAAAAGAGGAAAGGGATGAAGCACCAGCTTTCTGTTTTCTGTGTTTTTCTATTTCCAATAATATCAAAATATGTGAGAATCATTTATTCTAAAGAACAAGTAATGTAAAAGATTAATTTTGTTCTACTTCAAGCTAGGGGACAATGGGATTACTATGGAAAATTCGTCCCAGTTCTTTGTTTTTTCTTGAGTTCCACTAGCAAAAAATAAAAACATATTGGAATTTGTTTTTTCAATTTCAAATGCTTGAGAAGTTTTCACTCAGAAAACACAACACAAACCATAAAGCATGTGGGTACACTGGCAACCTGTTTGGGTTTTAATGAGCATTGTGTATATTTTTACTGGGGAGAAAGAAGTTCCTGTGTTTTTTTTCCAATATACCATGGCTTTAGTGGGATTCAAATGCAAAATGAAACCATCGTGTTAACCAAGAGGATACCAAGATGATAGTGTTCTTCGGTTGTTCCCAGCACTAATACCCACTTGAAAGCAGTTAGGAGACCTTATTTCCTTTTGGGGGGGTTTATTTTAGCATTTGAAATATGGTAGATAGCATAATTGGATTTTAAATATCTGATCCAAATTTATTTCAGGGGACTGAGTCAAAACAAACACAAATTCAAGTTTGTGTAGTGCATCTAAAAACTGGCAGCACATGCGTTTCAGGGCCTCACCAATTACAGTACTTCACTTATTTCTGAAATAGTTGGCTGCATATTATTTCTATCTGAAACCTGGTCCCACACTTTCAGGCTTACTTGCGGATTCGTAAGTGTTTGTTCTATTATTCAATCATATTATAAAATGAACCACATTTTCCAATAGCTACTTCATGTTCCCTATTTAATTTTTAATTGCGGCGTTTCTTCAAACATCAGTTCTCCCACAGGATTTCGGTTTTGGACCACTTTTGGAAGCCACTAAAAATTATGAATTCTTGAAGTTTGCAATCTGAGCTCTCTTTAAGTCCACATACCAAATTCTTATCCAAAACCATGTCAAAGAAGCCAGAACCAACCATACCACTTCCTAGGTCTGAGTTGCATAACAAATAGGTTTGAACCTTCCCAAAAAATAACATAGGTCCCCTGGCCTACTGCATTTTGAACAGACAGAGAGTTATCTCAATATCCATAGTGCATTGTCTTGCATCATGTAAAGATGAGCCTTTTGTCTATTGTATCTGGTTTTCACTCTTGTATTTTAAATCATCTGATTTCCTGTGATCTGATGACCTTATTTGTCCCTCAAATACAGAAAGGATTTTGTGATGACTGACAGGGTAGTTGTCGTCAGCTAAACCACCTTTTAATCTTTGTTTTAATTTCTGAGTGTCCAAAACTACCCAGATGCTTCTCCTCCCATACCCATACGCAGTCTTAAGGACCCATCTCTGCCCTGTGTTGCAACCTCTAAGACATCCCACACTCTCTCAGAGAAGTATATGGGTCTTTCAATGTGGTCCTAGAGAATTCACAGAAATAGCTCAGGCCAGTAATTCAGCTTTCTGAAGAAAAAGACAGATCATTATTACAAAGTCCACATGTGAAGAGAACAATCAATCATCATTTTCTGGTGGAATAAAAAAAAAAAGCTGGTGAGGATGAGGTTGCTGCCATATGACTTATGGTGGCTGGGATCCAAGCAATCACCACATCTCAAGCAGGTCAAAAAGTACAGGCACCTCAGCTACACCTCCTGTCACCATTCTGTTTGTAGCTTCTTGTTGCACCACCAAAAGGATCAAATTTTAATTTTTCTTCTATGTTGTAAAACACTTTGAGTAGAATTACTTCTTTTACCCAAGTTGTCCTGAAAGATTTTCATTCTGGGACCAAAGTAATGAGTTTGTCACTGGGTTGCATTTGAAAATTGACTCCAGGCTAAGATGCAAAGCCAGCCTCACATGCTGCTGGAAATGCAGCAGACAGATCACAGAATCACAGTATAAACTAGGCTGGAAAAAAACCTTTGAGATCATCAAGTCCAACCTATGACCTAACACCTCCTCATCAATTAAACCATGGCACTGACTGCCATGTCCAGTTATTTTTTAAACAGGTCCAGGGACAGTGACTCCACCACCTCCCTGGACAGATGATTCCATTGCCCAATCAGTCTTTCAGTGAAAATTTTTTTTTCCTGATATGAGATAAGGAGCTGCAGCCTCTTCCAGTTGCCACCAACCACTGTTGGTGAAGAGCCCTGTAACCCACTGAGCAGCATGTGGAAGCATGTAAGGAGCACTGAGGTGGTGGCAGTACTGCCCATCTCCAGTGTCTTTGAGCCTACTGTTCTGCACATTTCTGCCAGGTTCCTGCTATTATCCCTGCTGTGGCATGCATGGAGCCCATGTTTTGGTGATATCCCCTGCATCCAGGCTGGGGAGTACTTGTGAACACTTAAAGAAGAGCAACTGGGGAGATTTGCTGAAGCTCTTAACTTGGTCCATATGGCAAAGCAAAAGCAAGCTCAGTTTTTGCTGAGCAAGCTGAGTTTGCAGTTCATGTTTCTATACAGCACTTGAAACCCTTAGTCTGCATATCCACCACTTTCCTACATTACAGTTATAGGCTTCTTAAATTTCCCTTCTGTCACACAGTTGCTCACAAAGCTTACCTTCCTACAACACAGATCATTCCTGCCTCTTTTAGGCCAGGAATCCTCAGATCTTTCAGGAAGGCCAGTCAGAGCAAGATGAGACTGTGTGTTTTGCTTTCACATCCAGTAAGAGGCCAGATGAATTTCTTCCTACACTGTAACGAAGAATCTGGTATCTTTGCTAATGGAAAAGCCTGGGCTAAATCCCTTCTTTTCCCATTCAAAAATATCTCTTTTGGGATCTGTAGTCTACAAACAGCAGGTGAATAAATGTGTCTATAAGGCATGAATGAAACATCTCAGAATATTAAAAAATTCGTCTATTAATCTCAGCAGCAAGAAGATCCATTTGCATGTTCTGCTCCCTCAGAAAGGAATCTGTAGAGTCCCTTGGCTTGGAAAGATCATGTGAAAAGTTTGTAAATGGTAGAAGTACAAAAGAAGAGCAAGAAAATTGCAGGGTATGGAGAAACACAGTTAAGGGTGGACCTACACTCTGGTTCAGCAGTTAATTCATAAGCTTTTAATACATAGCTCCATTCAAGCCTCAGCAGTCTTCACAATCTTCAATATATTTATGACTCCTCATCAGAAGAGTATTACATCAACCTCCTTTTGGGTGGCCAAGATGTTGATGATTGTTACAGGTTTGCCTCTGGCAGAAAAAGTCATATGTGCCTTGACATGACCATAAAAATTGTTTCTGGACCGAGTTGCTCCTGGAGAGTCCAGGTATGCAGCTGGAATATGCTGAACGCTGCATTTCATCATGCTACAAGAGCCAGCTATGCTTTCTCAAGGAGGAGTGCGGGTAAATTCTGCCAACTCTTCTGGCTGCCTTCCCTATTCAATTCCTCCTCTCTGGCATGAGATGTGAGATCTCAGCCAAGGCTTAAGCTCCCAAAGTGGTCCATCACTCATCACCCATGTCAGAAGTTACAGTGATGTAGGAACTGAAAGTCATCAGTGAATTGGATACACCAAAGTCAACATCCCTTCATAATCTTTCATATAAATGTCTTCACACAAAAGCTAAGCCAGAAACAATGGGATATAAGTTAATTGGGGAATACTAATTCTATAGGTCCCAGTTAATCTCCTCACCCAAAAGAAAGACTGGAGCTGCAGACCATTATCACAGGTACTTTCCTAAGATTTCCTTATGTTTACAGATAGTCACAGTAATTCTATGTGAGCTTCCAAACACAGGTACAATGCCACACACTATAAATGACAGTATAAACTTGTGCTTAGTAAGATTGTTCTACCATGGAGTGCATCAGACACAGCACCTGGGCTGTGTCCAGCTGAGCAAGGGAGGGATTGTCCTGCTTTGCTCTTCACTGGGGCAGCCTCACCTTGTGTCCTGGGTGCAGTTTCGGGCACCACACTATTAAAACACTAAAGTATTGGAGAGCATCCTGAGAAGGGCCACGAGGGTGGTGAAGGGTCTTGAGGGGAAGCCTTATCAGGGGCAGCTGAGGTCACTTTGTTCAGCCTGGAGGAGACTGAGGGGAAACCTCATAGTGATCTTCAACATCCTCATCAGGTGAAGGTCAAGTACTGATGCCTCCACTCTCATGACCAGTAACAGGAGCCAAGGGAATGGCATGAAGTTATATCATAGGGAGGTTTAAATTAGATATTAGGAGTTTTTTCACCCAGAGAGTGGCTGAGCACTGAAACAGGCTCCCCAGGGAAGTGATCACGGCATCAAGCCTGCCAGATTTCAAGAAGCGAATTCTCGAGGTGCTCTGTGCAGGACCAGGAGCTGAACTCAATGATCCTACTGCGTCCCTTCCAGCTTAGCATATTCTATGATTCTTTGCTTATTCTCTTTTTAATTATCTACAGTGCAAAGTTCCTTATGATTTCTATCTACATATCTATATCTGGTTGAAAATGTAGAAAATGAAAGCAGGAAAGTGAATTCCAAGTAGAACCATTCTGCAAGAAACTACACAGAACCACATTAAATTAAGATTACAGTTGCTATCTGTAATTTTGATGCTTCTTAGCCTCTAATAAGCTGTCTTGCAGCAAGCTTTTTTTATATGAAGATGGAGGGGAATGTTGTTTGCAATTTTTAAGGTTCTTTGAAAAGCCAGCAAAATCCTCTCCTCTATTCCTATATGTGGAATCTTATTGATAGCATGGACCATTGGCAGGGCTGACATTTCTACCCAGAGAAAGTAAGACCAGACAGTCACTTTCTGAGTGGGCCAGCTTTCTAAGGGAGCATGAGAGGCAGTCTGAAAGTGAATTTCACAGATACTTTTTACATGAAGACAGAGCAAGTCTCAGCAATTAGGTGTAATTTCAAGTCTTTATGGTCACAGATCATGTGTACCAATTTACAAGGCTTTCCTTTCTTGTTTTTCTTTTCTCCCTTGACACATTCATGACCTTTTTTGCTTTATTCCCTGTAATCCTTTCTTATCACAAAGCTTCTTTTTCTTGTCTGTCTGCATGGGAAGTCCCATACTCAAACATTATTCAGCATAACACTAAACTTTCTGTTCCCATCCACAGTCTCTCATTTCTGCTTTTCCTTTCAATTTCATTATTCTTTTCTTCTGTGTATATGATCCTGGCTCTACACCTAGCCTCACCAAATTAGTTCTGTATCTAGTGAATCTGCTTTCCACCCACTTTTTTCATCACCTAGGGTTCTTTTTCAGTCTTTCCTTTCCTCCAACCAGTTCTCACAAACTGCCATTCCCAATCCTCTCCTTAGGCTGCTCAGTCATCTCCCTAAGTCTCTTCATCCAGACTGACTTCTCATCTGCTCTGCTTTCTTTTGTAACTGGCCTTTCATTCCTTCCATTACAGTGTCTAAAGGTGACCTATATCCTTGCACTCACCCTTCTTTATGGCTTTTCAGGTGGACAGCAGAAGTTTTTTTATTCTTGTCTTTGTTCTGTTCTGATATTGCCACTCTTACCAGTTTTTCATACAGCCCATTCTTTCTTACTGATTTGAGATTATGGTCACCTTATCCAACAAGGTTATCTTTAATTTTCTTTTTAACAAAATCTACCAGCTCCCATGCTTTTCCAGCTTAAGCTCTTGGTCCTCCCTGGACATATATCTGACATCTTGGTCTTTTCTTGCCTGGACTGAAGAGAGATGGTTTCTTGTTCTCTATGGACCTTGGCAGTGTGTGGGCACAGGAGGCACCAGTCACAAGCCTTTCTGCAACTTTTAAAAGCATCTGCAAGGAAATCCTGAGTTGGTAAGAATGCAGAAGGCATAAATTACTCTGTGGAGATAATGCAGTTGGCCTGCAAAAGGTAGCACATGCTCAGGACAGACAGAAATTTTGAGGAATTTATCTGCCAAACACTACCATATTACTAAAGAACAGGGTTTAAAACTCAGCCAAATATGGGCAAATGCTTATGTGTCTGGCACCAGGGGGCCTCCAGCCTGCCAACCTCCAAGTCAAAGCATGGAGGAGCTAGCATTTCCAAAAGGAATTCTTACAAGCAATTCATTAACATTGGCAAAACATTGTCTTTTTTCATAATCTTTTTTCTGGGAAACAGTATAACCATTTTTGCTGAAACTTTCCAAAAAAAATTGAAACATAGGCAGACACCCAGCATAAAAATTCACAAAGTTATAAATAACCAGAATAGGAATTTATAATTAAAAGCATTGAACAAATGTGCAGTATTGGGTAGCATAGTATGGATAAACAACTATTTTTACTACTGTAGCCCAAAAATGCTGCTCAGGGACCACAGCTAAAATGCATGCAAACATGGATATGTCTGCAATATGGTGTTTCCAATGAGCTTATAACCCAAATTTTAGACAATAGAACACAAATAGATCCAGAGACATGGAGAGTGCAGGAAAACAATAAAAAAATCCTATTCAGTGTGACTGGCAGATCATTCCAAGGTACCATCAGTCTATGTATTTCCCACTTATCATTTGGAAAAATAAGGGCCTTTAAAGAAAGTGAGGCTTGATCAGAGGACAATGAGGTAGTTCTGGAAATACTTCCAGAGGTGTGGGGTCAGGATAAGAAGAAATATGGAGGAATTTAAAGTAATCAGTCATGCTGTGGACCTGTGGGACAATGACATCCAGCAGTAAAAAAGAGCCAGTAGGTAGAGGGACAGGGGACTGGAAAACAAGCTAGTCAAGGATGGCACCCAAGGAGTCATCCTAATTATTGGGATTTCCACATGTAAGCATCCCTGTGACTAGAGGGGACTGTACAACTTGAGGACTATTATTTCTCTTTCCTTTCATTTCCTTGTGAGGGAACCGTCTGCTTCACTCTTGTGTGCATTGGAAGGATCCTGAAGATCCTATTTCTTTGTCCCCCGAGGGAGATTGGTTGGAGGTAAAATAAAGCCCATCTATAGCTCTAATTAAAGTGGGAGTTTTGGGGCTAGAAGTGACCTTATCAGCTTGACTCCGAAGCCTGAAACTCTCCACCATCCTAAGCGATGCCGTTGAGCGGGGCTGTCGCGGAGCCCGGGGGCTCTGGGCGCTCAGCTCGGCCCTTCGCGGCAGGGGCCGGATGTTTGACCGGCAGAGACACCGTGCCGGGTCACGCTGCGAGCGGCCGCGGCCCTCGGGCCAACGGGAGCAGCAATGGGGAAGCCGAAGGGAGCGCGGGACGGGACCGAGGGGAGCGCGGTGAGGATTGTGAGGGACGGGACCGAGGGGAGGGCGGTGAGGACTGTGAGGGACGGGACCGAGGGGAGCGCGGTGAGGACTGTGAGGGACGGGACCGAGGGGAGCGCGGTGAGGACTGTGAGGGACGGGACCGAGGGGAGCGCGGTGAGGACTGTGAGGGACGGGACCGAGGGGAGCGCGGTGAGGACTGTGAGGGACGGGACCGAGGGGAGCGCGGTGAGGACTGTGAGGGACGGGACCGAGGGGAGCGCGGTGAGGACTGTGAGGGACGGGACCGAGGGGAGCGCGGTGAGGACTGTGAGGGACGGGACCGAGGGGAGCGCGGTGAGGACTGTGAGGGACGGGACCGAGGGGAGCGCGGTGNGTGTGCCGGGCAGCTCCTGCCACGGCCCTGTGACATGTGCCTGACACCGTCCCATAACGTGTGTCTGACACCGCCCCATAACGTGTGTCTGACACCTCCTGCCACTGCCCTGTGACATGTGCCTGCCACCGCCCCATAACGCATGCCTGACAGCTCCTGCTACCGCCCTGTGACATGTGCCTGACAGCTCCTGCCACCGCCCTGTGACATGTGCCCGACACCTCCCCATAACGTGTGCCTGGAACATTATTGGAGTAATGGTGCACACTTGTGGGATTTGCAGTCTTTCTACTAGGTTGATTTCAAACTAAATTAAAGCTCCACCAAAAAAAAGTTGGCGAGTACTAAAATACCCCGCTGAGCTTTTAGACTCTTAGCAATGATTAACTGCTTTCTTAAAACCATTTAACTGCTCACTTCTGAAACCTTACCCTTCAGATCCTCCTCCATACAGAAGACAAGTACCCAAACCTCCACTTNAACACCTCCCCATAACGTGTGCCTGGAACATTATTGGAGTAATGGTGCACACTTGTGGGATTTGCAGTCTTTCTACTAGGTTGATTTCAAACTAAATTAAAGCTCCACCAAAAAAAAGTTGGCGAGTACTAAAATACCCCGCTGAGCTTTTAGACTCTTAGCAATGATTAACTGCTTTCTTAAAACCATTTAACTGCTCACTTCTGAAACCTTACCCTTCAGATCCTCCTCCATACAGAAGACAAGTACCCAAACCTCCACTTGCAATCCTCTTTTATTAATGTTTCTTGAAGCACCTTTTGGAAAATACATGAATGGTGGTTTCAGACCATTTGTAATGATCTTACTCTTCATCAGCATCCCTGGATGGATCCTTCCACCATACTTTGAGATAAAATTATGTTGCAAATCACTTGCAAATAAAACAAGGCAGCAGAGGTGAAACTGAGACCTTAAGACAAAGGATAAAAACTGGTGCTCACCTTGGTGGGACATTCCTTCCCAGGAACAGAAATTAAAGCTGGCCTGTAAAAGCTTGCCTTTTTCCGTTTTACTCTGTTTTTTGTTTTGTTTTAAATAACGAGGTAGCCATTATTGCTACAGCTAACACAGTAAGGGGTCAGGGTTGGCAGAGTATGAGCACTGTCACTAACTGCTTGCTCTGGGTTTGCCCATTTCCAGCTTCAAACTTCCAGTAATGCAGTTTGAGCTGCCTACACTCTGGGTCCTAGCAGTAATATCCCTACCTTCAGTGAATTTGCACACCTAGAAATATGAAAGTGGGAAACCCTTCAAATGGATGTAAAAAGATTGAAACCACAAGGTTACTCTTCTCTTTCAAAACACGTCCTTCTGAAATCTTACACGGAAGGCATTATCCAAATGATAAACAGGGTGAATTAACCTAGACTTTGTCCTTGGAGAGAACCAGATCAATTATTTCTTGTTAGAAATAGAATGTTTTCTTACATTTGTCCGGTTGCTCAGTGTTTTTGTCAACTTTGCTACATTTAGCCCAAGGGTATGAGCATAGGTGAGTGTACGGGCAGCAATGCACTGCTTGATTCAGTTGAGTGCACTCCGGCCTCCTAACTAGGTCAAGGAGACTCTCTACAGCTACTTGTAAAGCCAGTTTTGAAGACAAAACCCTACTCTACTTAGGAGAGTAAAAAAACTGCCACTAATCTCTACGAGACTGTGTCTCCTCAGCATTGGTGCAATCAACTAATTCAAATTTCTTCATTGTTGAGAACATTTTAATATTGTCCTGTAGGGAGAAGGATATTTCTGCTCTACATCCTGGTTGCACTTCTCCTTAAGAAATAATTGATCTGTCTCTTCCTTCTCTTCTCCTTTCTTCCCTTTTCTGTGTGTGAGGTAGTCTACCAAGTTCATTGTGAATTGCTATAAATAGAAATGTTCAAGGAACCTTTCTAATTGTCTTAATCCTGGTGCTCATGACTCCCTGTATGCGCACAGAACATACATTGACCCAAAGAGATTAGTTTAAACTGGATGTAGTGCATCTTTCCACATTTTTTGATAAAAAAGACCACAAGCTTATTGTGGATCATGCCTAGAGTTGACAGGGGTAGCTTTGGGTGGTAACTCCTACCAGGGCAAGGAGTGATCTGGGAGGAAGAAGCCATCCTGATGCTCAATGTTCTGCATTTTTGACTACTTGGAAGCATTAAGCAACCTGACAGCTTGTCTATAATTAAAGGATTTACTAAGATAGGTCTGTGATAGAGTGACTGCAACGCTGAGATGCAGCAGCACTTTTTCTTTCTGCTATCATTTATATTAACTCCCAGAGGAAAATCAGTTGTGCTAATTAGGACTTGTAAGTCTAAATGCCAATATGTAACTGCAAGGTACAGAGGAAAAAGCTCTTCAGGAATGATTTCTTTCCTGTACAGAAGAACACGCAGCAAAACATTTATGTAAAAGGTTAGTCCGAAGCCAGTGGAAAGGCAGGACCATTTTTAAAATATATTTGGTAACATTTATCTGTTGCAGAATGAATTTTAGACATTGCCTCTTCTTGAATAAACACTTGTTATTTGTTCATTTCAAAATATCCTGCAGTACATCTGAGTCTTGTTGTTCATATCAATGGAGAAGGGAAAGCAAAAGACTTTTTGACTAATTCTAATGCTAAAGGTTAGACATTCAAGAACACAGAGGTTTGCTTTTTTTATCTCCCTGAACTCTTACCTTTCCATGCAACTGAGATATAAAATAAATTACTTAAGAATAGTGAGATAAAAATAATTTTCAGTAAACTGCATTTTCATTAAGTGGTTGGTTAGATATTGATGTTTAAACAACTGTAGAAAGAAAATCAATAATGAATGCAGCAGTTTTGAGGAAAGTCTTTAGAAATAGCATTTCTTTTAATGTCCATGGTGAAGGAAAAAAAAAATCAGTGATATTATTACCTGTCTAAAATAGCCAACCTATAGCTAATTTCTTTCATTTGATTAAATATGATCTTGAACAAGTTATTTTTGCTTTATTTGCTATGACATAGCTTTAAATCCGTATTTATAGAGTGTGACAGCCAAGAACTGGAGGTACTGATTAAAACCAGCAGCAACTAAGGCCCAGGAAACGGGGTGAACTATGAAGTGCACAGATCTCCAAAAGCTCTACAACACAATATTATCCTTCTTTTCTTCATAAAGAAACTGAGACCTGCAGATTATTTGTGACATTTTAATGCAAGGACGCATGCAACTAGAAGAAATGTTCCTTTAGTGTTATGAAAATTGGGATATAGCTTTCTTGAAACACGCCTGACATCCATGAGTCTGTTCCTCTTGCCCACCCTTTACTGCCCACTGAATGCAGGCTCTCACCTGTGTTAGCCTTAGCCATTAATTTTCTCCAGTCAAGCATGCAAAACCCACTGACCCCAGCTTGGATATGCTTTAACTCAAGACAGATTTAACACAGGGAAGAACCTGCTAATATAGTTATGGAGACTGGGAAAATCCTAGTGTGTCTCAACAGATAACAGATAACACACTTGGACACTCAAGGAATGCAAAGCCAGCCAGGTTATAGTAATATATGTTGTACTTTGTTGTCCATTCTAATCTGGGTTAACCTAGATTCTCAAAACTAGGTATCTGTCATACAAGCAAGAGCTAATACTCACTCTCATCTTCTGCCTGAAAATCATGCATTGTGCAACACTGCAAGAAAGGACTATGTTAGGAGATTTGATTCTCAAAAAAAATACAGGTTTGAAGTCTGTATATATTTGTAGTTATGACCTAACAAACCTATAACTTGCCAGATAGAAGTTTGTAATAACAATTTGGGCCCTAGCAAAGTGATAACTTCCAGTTGAAACTATTTAGTAAAAAATATTTTCTTGGCAAAATCAAAGCATTTTATGGTAAAAATAACAACTTCATGAAAAATAGAATTGTTTTTCTACTGAGCAGAAATGAAAATTAAGTATTTGGTTTCAGGTTTACTTGGATAAAATTGTTTTGTTAACCAACAGCATGTTCCAGCATCCATGCCCAGGACTCACAGCTGCTGACGTGCAAGCAGCAGTTCTGGTCATGGATGCCAGAACTCTGTCCAAGAGCAGAAGGGAGGTGTTTAATTCCACAGAGGAAGCACAGTGTTGAACATGATGTTCTCTTGTTGTTCCTGTTGTCTAGCTTGTGGTCTCTTAACCTCCTTCCTCCTCTATCCCATGCTGTCTATCTTATCCTGGGATTTGGGGCTCTTCCCAGCCCAAGTGCTCAAGCAATGCCCTTGGGTTTCTGCATTCCTCCCAGTGAATTGGGCTTTCCTTGCCAGTTTGCATCCAAATCCCCTGATCTTTCCATTCTGTTTACTTACCCCAGGTTTTAATCTAAATGTTTTTTTCTTGCTCGATTTCCTGCTTGCACTTCTCCTCTTTCCTTGGCTGGTGCTCTATTCAGTACTTTCTGGGCATAGTTATTTCCTCATTCTGTTGACTAATCCTGCACCCATGTTTGTGCCATTGGTGAGCTTCACCCCATGTATGCACATGCCTCCTTCCAGGTCATCACTGCACACTGGAGGCAGTCTAGCTGGCAACACTAATCCTGGGTAACTGAAGCTGGGATTCAGTCTGTCAGAACTTACAGGACAGAAGACTTAAAGAGAGAGCTGACAGCAGGAAAGGGAAAGACTGGAGAACAAAATACCTCTTGAAAATACAGAGGAGAAAAAGATGGGAAAACAGTAGTGAGAGAATTATCAGTTTCAAACTGACTTTGAAACCATGGCATGAAAATCTAAAATTAAAAAAAAATTTCCAAAATGACAAGACATTTTCTGCTGGGGAGCCTGTTGTTCTTTAGATGTACACCCCTTTAATTAGCTTGAGAGTCCCTGTCTTAGGAAGACATTAGGGATTTCTGAAGGTCTTTCTGTGTTCACATAAAGTCATTGTTGCCAAAATAATACCTTATATACACAACTACTGTCAGCACAAGAATGTTCAGCCTGCAGCAAATGTGAAAAATTTAATCTAGTTTAACCCTCTGCACTGAGGCTGACCTAATTCCAGTGGCTGTGCATTTGTGGTGGGTTAAAATGCACACACAGCTGCTGTGATGAGAATGACATGGAATGCATCACCCCCTGATTTACCATTTCCATGGATGTGTTTCAGAGAGTGTACAGGCACCTTGTCCAGGCCTTTGAGACTCAATGGTAACTTTTTCCTTCATGTGTCCTTCATTGGTCCTAAGGATCATTTCATTGGTCCTAAGGATCAGTCCTGCAATAACAAAAGAGGCCACTTTCTGTCTAGTTATCCCCTTGCCAAAATGCTTAATATCTCCTCATTGCAAATGTGAAATCACTGGGATGGGAGACTGCTTCCAGTGCTAAGGTGATTGATATCACTAAATGACTTCTGCACACTTGCACTCTGCCAGCACTGTGCTGTCGATACAGGTCAATAACAGACTTATCACAAAATAAATAAATGATATGTGCCTGTGGTAAGCTGCAGCTGCAGTCCAGGTAGAGCAAGTAATTACAGAGGAAAACAATTTCTCCTTTGGATGTTTTTTAAGAGCACAAAGGATAAGTCAACTCTGGCACTGCTGATTTAGCAGGAATCTGGTGGACCTCAGTAGAAGAGAAATATTATCCCTCCTGCCTCTGGGTTGGTGGTAGAATTTTAACAAGGAGTTCCTAAGAGACCCCTCAAAGTACATCACTGCATGTAATTCATTAACTCAGCTGCACCTGAGGTCTTGGATTTTCTGGACAGGGTGTGCTTCTGCAAAGTGACTATAAAAAATAGAGACCAGGCTCAAGCGCAAATCTCCAGAGGAATTCCAGATGGCTATTGTAAAAATGCAATCAAAGAAGGCCTCTGGCCTTGATAATTTGTGGACTGATTTTAATAAGAATTATCAGAGCAGTTTCTCTCCCAAATTGTGAGAGGATTTTTCAGTACGAAAATAACAATCTGTCACTCAATTAAAATTTGTTTATGCCACAAACCACAGGGAACTCGGATGGTAAAGGATAGAAAGGTTGCCACTGACAACCCAATTTGTCAATTTTATTCTTTTGGATTGGTTTATTCTCTTATCTTTTCTCTAACATATTTTAAAATATTTGACTAAATATTACAATAGTTGTGGGAAGGTTGGAGGGAGGTTAACTAGGTTTGAGGAAGTCAGGGTCTGAGCAATTAACACTTCAGTCGTGGTTGGCCAAAGATACAATTTCAAAAATCTTAGCAGGTGCAAAGTGATGGTACATGGGAGGTGGTACAAGCCTTTGATGCAATATTACAGCATCTGAACACTTCCTGATGAGCACACGGGTAAAATTTGGAGGATATCAAGTAACAATATCTTTTGAGAAAAAGTTGCACAAGAGATTATTTTCTAATGTTTGTGCACACTGTGGCCAGCAAGAAGACTCTTAATCAAAATAAAAGGATTAATAATTAATGTCTTATCATTCACAATGTATAATCAAACTGTGACACTCATTTTTACAAAATATTGAGATCAAGAGTTTAATGGCATTAAAAGAAAGATTATATCTTACAAGGATAATACTAAATCAAATAGGGTGTAAAAAAATTCAGGTAATACACAACCTCCCTGCTGCAAGCACAGACATCTCCTAATTTATAATAAGACAAATATTTCTCTTGGTAGGTTATCCTATAAGTGATCACCACAGAGATTCCTGATGCCCTCTCTCTGCCAAGAATAAACTCCTTGAGACAATGACCACACCAGCAAATCACCAGTGCGTGCCCAGGTGCCCATGTACTTGAAAGGACTCCATTTAAAGGAGGGCCCATCAAAATTACTGTGACTAAAGAACACTGTCTCAAGCATGACTAGGAAATTAACTTCAGTTCTTGTATTGCCTGTTTTGTCTGAAAAATTAACATTTTATTCTAAAAAGGATCAAACAAGATGGGTAACCACTGGTGGGGATGGGGTAAGCAGTGCAAGGGATCTTGCCTCTACAGGGGGGCTAGCACAGAAAGAGAGACAGAGTACTCAGGTCTCTGAAGTGTTAATCGACACACACACACAGGCAAATTGTTCTTTAGCTTCTTCCACTGTCACCCATAAGAAATTTGAGGTCATCTGAAAAGGCAGTGTTCTGCTTCAGATTGTCATAAAATATTCTTTCTGTGGGAATAAAAATTAAAGCAATTATCAGTGAAATTTTATATAGAGAAAGCATTGTGCAAAGGTGGACTCCCACAAAGAATGGCAAAGGGAGGAGAGAACAGTCACAGTACATAAAATTGTGCTTTTGTTAAAAGCATCTTCTGAAAACCAAAATAGCTGACCAAAACATAATTTAATCAGGCATGAAAAAAATTAAACAAAATTTTAAATAGAAAATTCCAGTGAAATATTTCCTTTAGTTCTGTGCACAGTTATGCTGCCATGTAGCGGGACTAATGAAGACTACAAAAAAAGAACATGCTGAGTGGGATGCATCGAATCAGTCTATGAGACCTGGTCTCATTTGCTACTCTTGATCCATTGACTTCTCACATGAATACAACTCCTCCCTGATGCCCAGGATCCTATCATGCCTCTAATTTACTTAGCCACCTTCCTCCTGCCAGTTTCATATTTCCCCTATGATAACAGCATTATACTAAATCCCAGGGATTGCAGTTTCAGCACGAGGCTCGCTGTGGAGCTGTCTGGGAGATGAAATTGTGACAAGTAGTGCAGGAAGTGTCGCTGAAGGATGAGACACTCCACCTGAGAATAAAAGCAAGGCTAGCAGCTACAGCTCAGAGGAGGACAGTCAATGGGCCACAGCACATCATAGGTGAGGGTGTTAAATTGGTTGCTAAACGGGTTAAGAGAGAAATTCCCCTCTCCCATCCAGCACAGCCAAGGTGGAAGAATGAAGCAGCTGCCTACCAAAGACTGCTTTTCTCTGAAGCCTTCAGCACTGCACATGAAAAAGGCAGGAGTGGGGCTTGCTGCAGTGTCCAGTGCCATCCAGTCCCAGCTTCAGAGGAAACACGTCTGCCTCTTCAGGATGTGTAGGATTTGGGTCACATCCACCAGCTCCATGCAGATATCTGAGATGCTTCACTGAAGACCCCTTGAAATGGGGTGCCTGATGTTCAGGGACCCAGACTGAGCCCTGAGCTCCATTGACTGAAATAGGAGCTCAGACAGCTAAATTTAGATGCAAATGTCATTTTCTAGAGATGCAACTGAAACCTGTAATGTGTTATCTGTGGCTGAGTGTTAACTGCTCTGTGATTAGCGGATAGATGATGGTAACATAGTAAATCCTTGCAAACCAGAATGCAGGATCTCAAATGTCTTCACATTTTTGTGAAGAGGAACTGTAAACATTTGGTCTTAAAATAAGATTCTGGAAAAAGAAAATACAGCGCTGCTAAATATATCCTTTTAATCTTATCCTGTGAATCTCAGAAGACCTGAGTTGGCAGTGTTTTCTCAGTCAGAATTTTTTCTGCTGTTCATGGGATGATGTAATGTGGCTGCAAGTACCATTGTGGGCAGTGTGGGAAGGAGAGGCGAGCTCTTCCCATAGGCATGGAGCAAACCCAGTGAGCATGACATTCCATCCGTGCAATGATCTGGGCCTCTGTGCCCCCTTTGGTCAAGGGGAATCTGCTCTCACCTTACCATGCTGCAGAGCCAAACTTTTTCTGCATCCTCTTCACAAGTTAATGGAGCACAAGGAATTGGATTACATTAACCTCTGTGCTCATACAAGGGAGGAGGAAAGACTCACTTCCTTCTTCCTGGCTGCACAGGTCCAATGACATCCTCGCCCTGGGGTGCTGTCTTGGCCTGAGTAAACCCTGAATAATCATGGACGGGTCTGACTCAAACTACTACTACTTAAAACATTTTTAAAGGGTTAATAAACAGTCTGAATATCCTACATTAAAGACATAAGGCTATACATATGGAATAATGCAGAATGTTTAATTTTCAGATGGATTTGCTCCATTCTATTTAAATTCTGTGACCTTCAGGGAATCAAGTTAGTTCTAGCTTTCAGTTTATAGATTTTGTGTTTGGTATTCAAGGTTAACTTCTTACTTGATTAGACACAGGCGAATTCTAGCAGCTGCAGTACCACAGTGGAAATGTAGCCCTATACTGTATTTAGTCAGAAATGTCAAGAACCTAGTAGTTATCTACAAAGAACTCATTTTGTGTTCCATTAGCAGCATTAAAGTAAATTTAGTACTGGGGTTTTTTGCATGTTGCACAACATAAAAATGTCATAAAGTGGAACACATGAGATGATTTGGAGATGACCATCCCTATTTACACAAGGAGTACCATTCTGTTGTTAATTCATTATTACTTATCAGTACAGAAACGGCAAATGGAAGTTCAAGCAATTTGGAAAATATTTGCCAGCTGAAGGAGCCATGCAAACCATCCTAGTAACACTGTAAATGGATACTAAAAAGTCCAGAAGGTTGAACAAAATAAAAGTCATATTATGTGGCACACAAAAACAAAATAAAATAATCCAAATACACAGGAGCAAGTCAGATTCAGAAAAACCAGCAGTGGTGTGTTTGCCCTTGATTAGTTGCTTAAGATGCACTGGTGCTGGCAGAAGCTGGCTTGTCCAGACAGCATTCTGTGCCTGCACAGAATCTTGCAGGGACATGGTACATGTCCTTTGGCCACCTAATAGCTGCCATGGTTTGTGAGACACTTTTTGCTGTGTCAGACACAAGTCTGCACCTCCTGAGATTATGAGGCGCTCCAGATGAAACCTGCTGTACCTGAAGCTGGCTGCTCCCAGGAGCTGCCAAAGCTGAAGGCAGTCTCAGGTTCAGCTTAAGGAAGTATGTGCTCAAGACTGCTTTCAGGCTGCTTCAGATCTCATTTGCCTTGGTAGCAGAGTGTGACAGGGCTCTCTCTTCTAGGAGGGGGCCATTGCTGTGTCTGCTAATGGGCAGTGACATGAAGCCAGGCCAGAAGAAATGGGCGAAGGTGTCAGGCCAGGCAGTGAGTGCCACCCGTGGGCTGGGAGGGCAGCCCTTGAATGGGGTCTAGTATTGCTCTGGCAGGTATCATTATCTTGCCACAGAGACATTTCCCAAGGCCTTGCCTATGAATTGGTCTCCATTGTATAATCATGTCAGCATTTCCAGGGAAATATTACTGTTATACAGCTGTTTCATGTTCCCAGCTCCAGTGTGAGCATCAGCTTCAAGTCAGACCTTTGCCTTACAATGTTTGGTTTGCAAATATTACTGACTTTATATCTGGGTGAAGAGAGACAAATTTAGTTTGCAGTCAAAGTAAACACCTTTGAAATGACCTTGGCTAGTACATGGCTGTTATGCATCAGTTTGAAGTGAGCTTGACAAGAGAATACACATTGGCTGCTTCTTTTGATGCACAGTTCAAGTGAAGACTTGAGTGCTTGTTGACTGGGAACATTCAGATATGGATCAGGAAAAGAATGTTTTCACATGCAGCTTCCTCCTCCACCTTTTCTTTACTTTCTTTAATACGATTTCCAGATATTTCCCCAAGACATTGGCAATAACAGTTGCTACATGGCAAAGAAACCCTATTTAGAGTTTTTACAAGCCATTCTAGACACATATTCAAAAGATATTTTGATGCTACAGGCATATGACTATTTTTCTTCACTTACTAAGTCAGGATTCCACCAGCTTTTTTATTTTTAGGAATTGCTAGTGCAAACTAGAATAAAGAAATATAGTTTAATGCCTTGGTATTTGAAGAGATCTGATCTTGCAGCAGTATATAGTGTGCTGAAATTTCAGCAAGATAGATAAAAAGTACTCTTTGTAGGGAAGGTCCTAAAATTGTCATCAGAATTTCAACAGCCCTCATAGCTGTCTGTGTGGGCATGCAAGGGATCTTGAGACTCACTTGGTTTTTTGAGGAAGATAAAGAAGGAAAATATCATGTAGAACTCCACTGTGGTGTGGCTGTCCAGAAAGTATCCGTAGCTCAAAATTGTCTGCAAGTGTCAGGGGGACCAAATAATATGCTTTTGATACCATATCTGAGACTGTCCTGTACCCATTGGAGGTGGTCATCAGTGGGGTTGGGTAGGCTGTAGGCTGTGGAACATGAAGTACATAGCTCTCCTAAGACTTGTTCTGCCACTGTCTGTGCACACACCCGGGGCAACTGTTCCCTTTTCCTTGTACTACTTTGTCCAACAATGCCCTTCCCATCACTAAAGATATGAATATATCTCAGCTGTGGTGATTGAGGGATTTCTTCCCATTCTGGGGACTTAAGATCTGCTAGATCAGACCCACCCTTGCAAGCACCCAAGGAGCACAGGCTGCTCCAGAGCAGATTGTAGAGCAAATGTAACCTGGTTATGTTGTACCCTGGAAAAGGTTAACTTAGTGTTGCTTCTGGGCTACTGTAACCAGCATTGGCCTCCTCACAATGCCCAGGAAAGCTGAACCTGGCTGTATTAAATCACTGTGCTGCTCTTGGTGGTGGGCTCAACCTGTGCTCTGCTGAAAGCTGACAGCATGAATGGGCCCTGACCGGGAGGGAGTGTTTGGACAAACTCCTGTAGGATTGGCTGGGCCTCACGGCACTACATTTGCAGAGCAAAGCATACAGTTCTGCTGCTGAATTGCAGCAGGAAGTAGTCCTCTAGAGCACCGTGAAGATCCAGAAGAAGAAATACACCAAAACCCCACGTGATGTGGAGGCTTCTCCCACTGGGACATATTTATAATTCCTTGTGGAAGGACCATCTCCCCATCATGGAGGGTTGGCTTCTCCTCTGGGCAGCTGTCATGCACAAAGAACAGCCACCTTCCTCCTGCCTGCCCATGACTCCCTTCTGAAAGCAGTATCATACACAGTAGTTTGCAAGCAAATAAATCAAAACATCCTTTCATTGTAATCTGTGACAACTGTGTTGAACATGACAGTATTGCAGGTAAAGCAAAGCAGCAGCTTCCTATTTTAGAGCTGTCTTAAATGATGGACAGGTGCTTTTAACCAGCATCAGCACAAGCTCATGCCACCATTCAAAACTGAGGGACACTCAAAAATAGGAACATGTGTGTTGGTGATCCTGAAGGAAAAATAGCTGAGTAAAGTGAGGACTAGGAGTAAAAAATCTCAAAGTGATATAGTATACACAAGGAAGTCCAGGCACAGAGTCAGGATGAAATGCTTGGGTTTCTGAAAAGCCTGAAGAAGGACCAAGATTTGGGGCTAAAAGCTAACAAAAAAGGAGCGCAAGAAGACACGCTATGCTGTATCATTTAATCCTTTTGGGAAAAGAAGCAGGGTTCTAAGATCAAATTTGTCAATGAGAATATTTCATGGCATTGCCTCATCCATGGACCTAAACTTTTTGGAGCATCAGCTTACAGCTGATCATGTACATTTCCTGGATGGCCCAACCTACAGATTTTGTGCCTGAGAGCTCAACTGCATCTTGTTTAAAACATGACACGCAGCTCTTAGATCCAAGTGATTACTGGCTGATTCATATAAATGTTAATATGTATACAGAGGTGAGGGCTTTCCTTTCCCCACAGAAGACTGCAAAATAAATTATAGATGCTAATGTTGATGTCTTGGAAATGAAAGCTAAAGTAAACTGTCAGTGAGACTTATGTAAATGACTCCAATAATTTTGTTTTGAAGACAACTAAAACTCTTAGCATCAGCCAGCTGGCATGTAAAAAGTCTGTAAATATTAAAAGTTTTCTTTGGCAAGAATACCAAAATATTACTGGTATCTCTGGCATGTAATTCAAATTAAAATGAAGTCAACTGTAAATGTTAACAAACCTTAAATAGCCCTGATATCTACTAAATGGAGAGTTTCATTATGCCAGGCTGACATGGCTTCAAGTAGTACTTGAATCATAAGGACTGTGTTGGGTGATTCCTGGGTAGGTGCATGAAGTGTTTAATGAGCATGTTTTCTTGGGCAACTTGGTACCTTGCCTTTTCTGTGGCTGCCTCTGCAGTGATAATCCTCCTCTCCTCTGGCTCCTTCTGCAGCAAGCCCCAGGCTGGGCTGGGCTGCTGCATAGCCTAGTTAGGTTTTCCTCTTTCTGGTCCTTGATATTTGAGACATCTTGAGCCTTTTACATAAGACTAAAAAGCACATGTGCCCTTCAGAGAAGGTCAGCACAGCAGCACATGCACTGAATGCTGATGCTGTGGATGCACTGAGGATTTCTGGATATGCAGTGGCCCTTGATGGACATGTCCAGCCTGATCTATGAGCACTTTGTGCAACTGCTTAGTGCACAGGAAGAGGCCCAGACATTCAGGGAAGAATTTCAATTAGAAATCCTGTAGAAATAGAGCAGTTGCCAAATTACGTGTGGAGAAGAATTGAGAAAGATGATTCCGGAGGAGGCTGACTACCCAGTAGCGTTATTCATTCCTGATTCCTGGAAAACACGTCTCTTGCAGCCAAGTAAGGATGTTGTTCTTGTTACCTTAACTTGTATTGATTAAGGCTGGCATGTTTGTGAAGATGGCAGTTGGCCCATTAGTGCACAGGTCATTTCTCTAGTCTGAACTTTAAAAACAAGCTGCAAAACACTGTTTGAAGGTTGCTTCCCAAAGATCCCTGTCGGTGGGAAGGAAAACCAGGAAATCTGATGGCTGCTGGCAGCCTGGGCTGTGATGTGTATTTCCTCATCAGCCCCAAATCTGCCTTAACTACATGAACAAGGGTTTGAGTCCATGCTAAGGTACTGTGTGTTCCAAGGTTCCTCATCCTTCTCTTCCCCTCAGCCCTCCAGAAGGGTAAAAGGAGAACACTTGTGGGTTGATATAAAGATAGCACAGTTTAGTAAAGCCAAAGTCACGTTCACAAGCAAGGCAATACAAGGAAGTGATCCACCACTTCCTGTGGACAAGCAGGTGTTTGGCCATCCTCAGGAATGAGGCTCCATCATGTCTAATGGTGACTTGGGAAGACAGGCAGCACTACACTGAACGTCTTCCCCTTCCTCCTTCTTCCCCCAGCTTTAGATGTTGAGCAAGATACCATATGATTTGGAATGTCCCTTGGGTCAGCTGGGATCAGCTGTCTTGGCTGTGTCTCCTCCCAACTCCTTCTGCACCCTCAGCCTCCTCACTGGTGCGGTGGGACGAGAAGCAGAAAAGACCTTATGCAGTGTAAGCCCTGCTCGGCAGTAACAAACACATCCCTGAACTATCATGTTTTCAGCACAAATCCAAAGCATAGCCTCATACCAGCTACTATGAAGAAAATCAACTCTATCCCTGGCAAAACAGAAGTCTGAAACTGAGAACCATCAAACTAATAAAAGCATGGAGATGCCCCTTTGTTAGAAGGCCCAGAGACTGTGGCACTGTGGCTCATTGCATATGCTCCAACACACAAGCAGCTGCATCTGTGCAGCAACCTGGCAAACCCCAGCAGAGCTCCCCATGGCACAGCACTTAGTCTGGGAAGACCAAGACTTGCAGGATCTTTAATTTAATTTTTACAGCTCTGTGGTATGGAATGATGAATCTAGCAGAAATTACAATTTTGTATTGTTGAAAAATCAAAAAAATAATATCCATAAAGCAGAAAGAATACATTGTCAGGCACCATTATTTTTGTATAAAAAGCAATAGGAGTTGGTGTAAGAAGTAGACTTTCATTGTTCCTGTCTTTTCAAGAATCAACATGGCAAAGGGTTAGGTATACATAATGCAATATCCACGGTTATGTAGAAGAACAACCTGTGCAATATGGCATCATATTTTTCAAGGCTATATAATGAAAGAGGCCAAAACTGTGTCTAGATTATTTTTCTGCAAGTAAGTAATGTGGAAGATAATAAAATATTTATGTTACATAACGGGAACCCTCTGGTTATGCTTTATTTTTGGCAATGTTAAAAAAAAAAAAAAAGCCAGGGTTTCTTTGAAATGAGCATTTACTAACTTAATGGGAAATGCAGTGTGGATTTAGCAGAAGCCATGAAAAAAGCAGCAGACTGAAGTATCAAGTGGAGTGCTCTGGAGTTCTGTTGCATTGTACTTGCTGCAAGCCCCTGTCACATGGAGGATTATGTGCTTACCACGTTTGCCAGGAGGGCAGTTTTTCCCTGTGTCCCCACACAAATGTGTGTCTCATATATGCTCCTAAGGCTTTTAACTGAGATGGAGT
>VYZP01013968.1:1534-14034 GCA_013400635.1 Hypocryptadius cinnamomeus
ACCTTCTGTGGTGGGTGTGCTGCACAGACTGCTGCTGGAGAGCTATCTCAGCCATTAACTCCTTTGAGATAGTTGCTATTGCATTTTATTGTAGCTCTGTGCTGCATCTGAAACAGTGCCTTAGCAATGAAAATCTCCCCATGAGATACGGGAACATCTCATTAGCAAAATTACTTTTTTCCAAGAGTGGTTTTTGGGTAAACATAAACCCCTTCATTTACAAAGAGAGCATTTCAGCAAACATCTCTTCTTCCTATTTTAATGTAATTGGCAAGAACATGTATTTTTTTCTTGTACCCATATGGAGAGGAGCAAGATCCTTCAGGAGTTGTCTGATGAGGTACATTTTTCCAGCAATGGTAAGTGCATACACAAATGTAATCTTGGTGTGACTTTTGTTTAGTTGTACTCCTATTGCTCAGCTTCTTTATCTTACTCAGCTAGTTAATCCTAGCCCTGTTGTTGCAGGATCTCACTGTATTGTCCTATCACGTCTCACACTGCAGAAAACAGCAGAGGAAAGATGTTTCATAGAACTTATTTGAAGCAGGTACAACCTGCCTGGCTGCCCAGTACAGCCAGCCCAGACCACGTTCAGTCAGAGGCACTGGTCATCCCTCCAGCAACTTCAGCCATTCTGTACACCCCAGCCCTTCTTTACTCCCTATTGGGAGATAATCAGCATTTGGTGTGATTTTGTTTTCTCTCTCTCTCATGTTTTTTGGGTTTGGTTGTTTTTGGTTTTCTTTTTGTTCAGGGTTTTTGTTTTCTGTGGGGTTTTTTGTTTTGGTTTTTGTTTGTTTGTTTTGGGGTTTGTTGTTGTTGTTGTCATTGTTGTTGTTGTTGTTGTTGTCATTGTCGTTGTTGTTGTTGTTTTAATTAAGGAACCAGGAACAAAGAGAGAAGGTAAGGAATGGTTACAGGAAATTCAGTTAGGGAAACAATGACATATTGATGAAAAAAACCTTCCAGACAAATAACTTTAGGGGTGAGAATTAAACAACATTGAGTTTTTTTCACAAGCACAAAACAAGCAAGTTCGGGAGTTTGTCACCAGGCCTTGAAAGAAGAATGCAGGAATGAGATTGATAAGGCAGGAGAAATGGGACAGGCAGCATTTATCCAATCCACATTGATGAAATAGGATGGGGGAGTTAACAGAGATGGTAGCTCCTGCACAATTCACAGAAATGGGGAGTAGAACAAGGATCAGCTGAAACAAATATTGGCTATGCAGCCCCTGTGCAACTGGTCAGGTCAGAGCACCAGTAGAAGACTGATGAACATCTGGATGATTGGATGTGCTAGCAATCCTAGAGGCATAGGAATACTCCTCTCTATCAAAAGTGACCATACAGAGATTCCTGTAACTCTGTGAGGCTTAGGACATAGACGTTCACCTCTTTTTCCCAGGGTAGGTTTTCCTGCCCTATTTTCACCAAGTTAAACTTGTATAAATTTATCTCAACTTCCCATCCCACTGGGAGTGCTGAAGCACTCAAAAGTGAGACTTATTTGTACATTCTTGGTGATAGATTTCTCAGTCTAGAAGAGAGAAGAATGAGTAAAAACTCAGGTCAAAGCCTTGATCTGGCAAAGCAGATGTTTTCCAGCTGCAGCTAGGAGCTGCCAGCCTGCAACCAACAAGCACTGAGGGAGCACTATGGCCATCCAGACATGGGAGAGAGCTTCTTCTGAACGTGTCTCAGGGACAGGAGCACACTGACAGCCAGTCATTATGTCAGTGTTTCTATCAGAGTTTTGGGATGAGGATGATAAAGGAAATCATATTAAATCCTACAGATAATGAAAGGAGTTGTGAGGTCAAAAAGGGCACATTAGTCCAGCCAGCGCCAGAGTTTAAGGTGAAATCCAGCACTCCTAAGTGCCAGCTCAGTGCCTTATCAGAGCATGTTTTCTCAAACTTTCCTACCCATCCCTGAATGCAACAGCAGCACATTTGCATGCCACGTCCACTGCAGTGAGCCTCACCTTCAGGAAAAGGGTACCAGCTAATTATGAGTGAGCTCTCTGATCAGTTCATTTACAATTCCTCCCAAGCACGGGTTTGGGATCGTATAATATGAGGCATAATGCCGGCCACTCCAATAAGACAAATCAAGAGAGATGTGCAAATGAAGAGATGAGCATTTGTCCTTGAGGGAGGACGTTTAGCATACCTAGAAACACAACCATTTTTAAAATTAATTAATCCCCTTAAGGAATTGTGAGTGATGGATTAGAGACCTTAGCTGGGGAAGCAGTCTGTGACACGGTGTGTGTTTGAAGAGGCACTGAAAAAGGATGTGAGTCTGCAGTCTCACGTGCTTAAGCAAAACCATCAGCCTCAGAGTGGAACATATTTATTGGCTGGGGAAGGAGAGGCTCAGGGGGACCCTTGGAGCTACGTGCAAGCAGAGGAGTATCTGTGGCACCTACTGCTGTCCAGCCAGCCAGCTGTGAGAGCAGCAACATGAAAAGAGGAGGGGGAAAGCTTAAAACATCACCAGGGAGGAATACAGCATGCAAAAACATTTTAAAAACATATTCTTGGCTCTGAGAATGGTCTAGATAAGCAAGGTAGCAGATGATATGTAGATTTCTTATTTAAATGGAAAAGAACAGCAGGACATTGCTTCAGATGTGCTTCCTTACTAAATCTGCCTGCTAGTTTTTGAGTCTGAGTCATCTCTATCTTAGTATGCAATGTATTCCACCAAGTAATGAGATTTCTTTGAGTTTCCACTGTATTAGACTTCTCTGCACATCAAATATTTAATAAGAATTAGCATCCAGCCATCCTCCCTCCTCCCCTCCACAATAATATTAACTTCTACTGAGACACCAACATTCTGCTATTCACAGTGCTGCTTTGAAGGGTAACTCAAAAAGCCCTGTATATTTTTCCAAGGGATTTGCTCTGACCCTTTGCAAACACACAGTGATTAAGAAAAAGAATGACCAGCAGAAAAAGGTATGGCGAACTGAAGGTGTGCAAAGAGACTTCTCATTAGTCTTTGTGTCAGTTACAGTATCTGAGGAACAATTTCATAGCAATAACATATTTATTTGATGTGGCACAGATATCTGGGCTCACTGTTACGGATGGCATTTGCTCTTAATGCTTAAAGTACCTCTTTAACAAAATGGCACTCCATAAAAATTTAGTGTGTTCCTGCTGTAATTAAAAAGCCCTAGTCATTTTTGCATTTATGATACAAACTATAATAGCTGTAAAATCCCGCAATTAATTTGCGCCAACATTTCATACTTGAGAAATTCTCATTACAAATTTCATTACTTATTCACTTATCTGTAATTTGTCCTATATAACCTAAAGAATATTAACAAATTTAGAGTCACTTTTGCTCTATTAAAAGCTAAATAGAAAAGCCTTTCACCTAGCAAGCCAATTGTGATAACATTCTCAAGCCTGCTCCAAAATGGTGGTCAGGCTACACAAAAGGAGATATTCTTTATGAAGCACAAGCCATAAACGACAGGCTAAAGCCCTTTGTGATGAATCCCGAGCTGTTCCACTGCACCCTCATCAGTTTAAAAGCTTTACAAAGTTTGAGTGTCTTACAGTGTGCCTGTGAAGATGACCCACAGCTAAGGGCAGGACTGGCAATAAAGCAGCAAGAAAATGATGTCTCCAGACAAGAGTGACTACGCAGCATCCAAACGATGGGGATTTCTGTTCCCTCTTCAGTTTGCTTCCTGCTGATCACCATGATAACTTGTACTCTGGATGTCTGCAGTACTTAAGGGGTTGTAAAATCTTGAGGAGCTCTGACACAAAGCCCCAATTTCCCTACAAATAAGTGATGGTTCTACCAGAACAAGGCAAAAGGAAGGACCAGCAGGAGAGGGCTGCACATGTGGGAAAACAGGATGGGGAGAGAAACTTCTGCTGCTCTGTAATTTCTCCCACCTGCTGAATTCATATAGTGTGGCAGCAAAACCACCCAACTGCTCTTGAAATTTTGACCACATCTTCTTCATGGCTTTTTCTTCTCTGTCATCCCATGTGGAGCCAAAACTCCAACACAACAGCTGCCATAATTCTGCTGAAAGCAACTGAAGTAAAGAAAACCATGTCCAAGACTGCTGACAATCCCTTCCTCCATGCAAGTCCAGTCCAGCTTTCCCCAGTCTCGAAACAGCATTTCCAAATATGCCTTTCATGAACTGTCACCCTCTCTGTTTATTTTAAATCATTTTTACTCAAAAGAGGATGCTTTACTCCTTTCCTAGTTCTTGACTATTTGCAGGACACTACCTCTCACCTCACTTGCTGTACTAATGGGATATTCTTGCCAGGTCTTGTGCATGATGGTAAAATACAATGACAATAGAAGCCAGGAAGGAGCAGACAGGAAAAGATGAAACTCAGACTGGTCACCTGGCAAAGAAATAAAGATAATTTCTTCCTCAGGATGCAAAGTCTAGAAGTACAACTCCACCAAAAAAAAATAGCCCATTGAGCAATTTTTAATACAGTTACAGTAGCACAAGCTTCAGGCATGTCCTGAGTGTTTTCTGATATGCTAAGAAGAAATAAGTAATGATCTCCTAAAGAATAGGTAGGGTGAAACAACAGAAAATAAACTGGGATACCATCAACCTCATTTAACTGAGAACACTCAGGAAAGTACAAATACTAAGATTTGATACCAATGGGAAAAATGAACTTGGGCTGACTTTGCATCTTGACTTTGCAAACATTATGGAATCCACTATAATCCATTATGCAAATTAGAAGGATGATAGAAAACAAGGCCTAAAAACAAGTAACTTAAACTCCCTGCAGCAGAACAAAGCCCAGACATACTGGATCAGGAAAGTGTCACTCTGTTTCCAAAAAATTGAATTCACAATGAACAGAGATTCAAATAGAAGTACACACCTCTGTACTATATAAAGGCATGCATATATCCTCTCCATCCCAACAATATATAACACTGGATTGGCATTTTACTAGCTTTTATACAACATTCATTTTATTTCAATCTGTAATTAACTTCCACAAAATTTAACTGTTAGACAGGAAATTACTATTCTAGCATAAATAATCTTGCTTCTGAAAATGGCAGTTTTAACACAATCAACAACACAATCCATATATGAAAGAAAATGGCATACTTATTAGCTTTGTGTGCTCCATATTTCATAGAATACTGTGGTGTAAATTGAAATTTTATATGATTTAATAAACTTATATGATAGTCAAGTACCCATATAACTGTAACAAACAGTACTCCTCTCTTAATCAGGGCTCTCTCTACATGCAAGGCTCTCTTTCATTATCAAAGGCTTAGCTTAGCTTATGACAAACCAGACACTATTAAAGTACCTTCAGAAAAGTGCATTAACAGCACCACAATCCTTCAAATATCCTCCCTTAATTCTGGAGGACAGTTGTTGTAAAGGGGAATATAAGACCTACCTTTCTTCCACCATGAATCAACTCTGCAAGCAAGTCATGCAGCATAATTTCCACTGGGCTGTATAGTAAAACAGAGGCAACAACCAAATACACACACTTACAAGCATGTGTGGGGATTTGTATCAAGATGACAGATACTAAAATGGAATAACAGAAAAATTTGGAAAGGAGAAAGGTTTATTTGGCCTCAAATCACTGGTTAGTTCAACAGATTATCCACAAAATTTAAAGTTTCTTTGGTGCATTAGAGGCAATATACGATGCCAGCTGTTATCTTTCAAAAACTTGCTGGCCCATCTAGACAAATGGTCCTCTGTAAAAAGAGGAATGATGCACAGGGCTTGTGGTGTGTTCTCCTTAAAACCTGTGTAATGCATTGTATGTACTGGATACACACACACCACTCTGCAGCTGCCTTAAGAACAAAGACCATCAGTACTCTGACACAGCTATTTTTTATATGCTGGGTGCCATCACTTTACTCACCAGGATTATGACACCCTTGACATTCTTCCCTGTAGAAATAAAGGGTGCCTGGTTATTAGGGTCAATGTTTAACCAGGTTATCTGCAAAAAAAGTATCAATGAAGGAATGATTCAGTCAGGCCACCACATTCCCTATAAGCCACCCTCAAGCATTTGCAAACAAGTCAAGTGAATGAAAGATGTTCCAGTTGCTTCTTTTGCTGCACAAAATGTCAGCAGAGCTATAAACAGGGGCTTTCAGAGGCAAAGGAATTGTCACTGGTTTTTGTTCTCTGCTTGTAAGTTTTAAACATGACCTTCCACCCTAGGCTTTTAATGTATTTTTTCACTCCAGAGTACAGACCATTGCTGCTAAATTCATGCCTGAAATACATTTTCTGTGTTTGCAATACTTTTAGAAATTATGTTTATGGAATATCCTTGGAAGAGAATGAACTCTTTATTCATAATACATAAGCTTTACATTTTTAATAACAGAATTAGACCTTCACTGATTTTATAACTATACTATTAGCCAACACACTCTGCTTTCAAATTAATTTTAAATAACTCATACAATGACTTTCTGCAGTCAGGATTGGAGAAGCATGGACTTTGAAGTAGGCAGAGTCTGTTAAATTAAGCGGTAATTGCAGCTCCTGCTAATGAAAGCACGGAACATTTTCCCTATTCCTTTGCACATAGCCCAGATTTCTTCTGCGACGGCAGAATGGATGAGCTGCTGATCACCTTTTGCTAAAATCTGATTTCAGAAGTGACACAAAGGTCTCTGAATAAACTGCCTTTCTCAGTATATTTTCCCTGCTTATTGTATCATGCAAATAGGTATCCTGCATAATGATAACGTAAATGAGCACCAGCACAAATTCCATGCCACCTTCTCATTAAAGAGCTATGATCAACATTTTCCAGCCTCAGTAGGATCACATCCCACTGTGCTAAGAGATGCACAAACACACGTGACTGGAGAGAGACCTCTGCAGATCTGGCTGCTCTAGGGGAAGCAAAGCTCCCCTTCAGGGCTTGTGAGGGAGCTTTTCTGAAGGAAGACTACAATGTTTGCCAGTTTCTGACATAACTAGGGTCTAGCTGTAGTGTTTAGGTGCTGCTATAATGTCATTATTTATTAAACAAGCCATATGAATCCATAGTGTGTACACATGCTGGATTTCAAGACCAGTAAGAAACACATATGATTATGGAACAAAAAATATCTTTGGGAAAATAGTATTGGGATTATGTCTCAGTCACTGGATCCTAACAGTGTATGGAGGGGTTAATTTCAAAAGACACAGGGTCTGCAAATAAAATGTTATATTATCTTGGAGTGGAAAAAACTCATCTTGCCCCTCCCTTCAAAATCTTCTAATATCTTAAATTTTCACGGGGCTTAATACTGCAGTACTGAACTCAAAAAATCCCAGCTACTTTCGTAAGTGCTACTACTGCAAACCTGTAGTGATACACCCAAAATCCAACAACATTATCCCCATATATCAGGGGAGGGAGTAGCTGAAGCTGTTTGCTTTGTCTGCATACTTCAGAATCATCTGCTTTCTTTCCTGCAAATATTTCTGTGGCCAAGTCAAATAGACTGACACATGCTAAGAAAGGTAGCTGGTGCTGGGAAGTTTCTACCCAAGGAGGAGAAAATGTTCTTTACTTTTGAGGGCTGACAGGTCCTCATATGATAAACCTGTCAAAAGTGTTACCTAACATTGTTGTCTGCATTGCAATCTGTTTCCCACTAACTCTGGGTCTGAGTAGAAGTAATAGAATTAATTATACTTCATTTTGCTGTCTTTAACAGTATTGACCAAATTTAAGAACAAATGAGAAGCGCTTATCAAGCTTGAAGAAAATAATCCATCAGTGGCACAATTTAAATTCTCTGCAGTTCTCTTATTAATCAAAGTAACACTTACTATCCTATCTTCACTTCCCATTAACAGTCATTAAGCACTGTTGCTGATTGAAGCAATTTCTTTAGGGATCTCAACCTCATTTTTAAGAGAACCTTCTACAGTGGAAAACAATATCATACAGGAACAGCGACTTCAAGAGAGGAAGAAGGTTCTTCAATCATGTTCTGACCTTGACGTTTCCCTGCAGCAGAAGTTCACTAAGTACACAACCAACACGCTCTAAACTTCTGACTTCTTTCTTCCAGCAGCACCAGTGCCCCTGTATTAACCAGGGAGGAGAACACCACTTCAAAAGATGGTTATAGCAAGCAGGTTAATTGTCTTTAACTATTGTACTGGCCTGCATCAGTGATTATTATTGACAGAGCCTTTTCATATACACAGAAACAATAAACAAACAAACAAAACCACCCAAAAACAAATAAACAACCCCCCCAAAACAAAACAAAAAAAAGAAAGACAGCTTATCCTGTCATGTTACTATCAACCCTCAGAGAAATCCAAGCTTTGATAAATCTCAAAGGTAATATATGGTACAGGAAAGATTTCTGATGCTGACTTTTTCTCCCCATTATAAACAATGTCACAGATTGATAGCTTTTGTTGGAATAAATGCAATTCTTCTCAGAGGAAACCTAGGACCTGGATGCAACACAAAGGGGCAGGGAAAAGCCTGGGCTATAAGCACTGAGCTGCAGCAGCACAAATCAGTATGTGTTCAGGGCTGTGGGTGCATTGTCTGAGCTCTACACTGTCCATCCTGGGCTTGTAGGTGGGACATGATCACATGGGATAGCAAAAATATTTTTAAAAGCATTTCATGATTCAGAGGGGTTCCTGTGACTCTCTGCACTCTCAAGGAGTTTGTTCTGTGGAGGGTGTTTTATGAGTGCCTTGCAAGGTCCTCAAGTTTACTGATTTTACAAGTCTTCATCTTGTGCCATTGTCCCCCAGCTCAGCACTTCCCAGAGTATTTCAGTTTTACTGCTTTAAACAGTTCTAGGGAAAATGGTACCTTTCCTAAACAGCACTGTGAGGCTGAAGAAAAATCAGGGCTAACCCTTATTTAAGCAGTAGCAAAAATGACAGCCTGGTGTAATAAACAGGTTTATTTTCAAGGCAGATGTTCGTCACATCACAATTCAATTCAGAAAAGACGTATTTCAAAGTCTGAAAAATGCACCTCACCATTTCTACATGTCTCTCAGAGAAGGGTTTTTATTGACTGGGCATTTTGTTACCCATCTGGCTCTTGGCCTTTAAACACAAATTTTTCTGATTGGTATAGGACTGTGGCCAAACCAAACCCAGCATCAGCCTTGTTTGACTCAAACCTCCAACATTCAAGAGCTCATAAGATTGATCATCAATGTTCACACTGTGAACTGTTTCCAAAGTTTCCCACCCATCATACTGAGTAACTGAGTTCACTTTATCCTTCCAGGGAAGAAAAATCTATTAGTGGTACTAAATATAGAGTCATCGCTTCTGCTTAAGAAGCACTTGACCTGAAAATTAGTGACTGCCAGGGAATATTTTAGGGAATAATCACCAGTCTGCATGGGTCTCATTCTGTCAATGTCTCGCTTGTCAAAAAACATGTTACTGGCCTGAGAGTCACTGGGTCTATCCTAGTGCAGCTATTTCATCCCCACTGCCACAGTCCTTCCACCTCAGGGAAAGAGAGAAAGATAGAAGTTTGACTGTGTGTTCTTCCTATTTTCCATGTCCACTTGTGTTTACACTGTATGAAAATACAATATGACCTTGGAATTTGGTGGCCAAACTGCATACTGATTTTATTCCCTATATAAACAGTAGGTTGAGTATCAGGTTGGCAAAATTCAGTCTAAAATAAAGAGAAGAACGAAAGACTACTTAACTTCTACACAGCTAACAACACAATTCTAGATCCCACTATATGAAATGTTAGACTAGATTTTGGATCAATGTAGTACCTACTTCCATTAAGCACTTTAAAAGGAAAACATCTTACCAAGTGTCCCATTAGGCTGACAAATTTACAACACTATGAATAGAAAAACAGAATACAGCATTGCGTTCAGGAAGCACAAGTGGATTTCAGCTCTGTAGTATTTCTTCATCGATATGAAGAAGGTTGGATAGCCTATCACATACTTACTTTCTCACTATTTATCAGGTCCAGACATGCGTATTAAAGTAAATTAACAATCAATTGTGGAATGAATTGTGGCAACTGTAGTGGGACTGAGTAGATGCACATGGGAACATAGTACATTTAAGCTTCCATCTCTGCATATGCCACTTACCATTAATGCTAAAGATGATTTGGGGGAAAATCTTTTGTTATTTACTCTCATACAGAGGACATCTCCCTAGCAAAACCATGCTTTAGGGTGGGAACATTCAGCTCTATCCTTCAGTGGATCCATGTGGAGGTATAAAGCTTCACTGGTAGAAAATCTAAGATCTCTCTTAATGTACATATGATTGACAGAGTAAAATAATTTAAAACAAAAGAAGTATACTAATAAAAAACACTCTAAGAAGATAGGAAGGCTCTGTGCACAAAATCTTACCTTCTCTTTCTCCTTCTTGAGTTTAGCCCTGGTTTTAAGTCCTGTAAACCAGACAGAGTACAAAGCCACTAATTGGAGCACAGCTATTGAAATAATTTATGCCATAGCATCCATAGCTTTCTGTCATCTTTCTAGGGCACTTGGGCTGCAGTAGCTATGTATTCTAATAAGTTAACTCATTGCACTATATAGCCTGTTAGACAAATGAATTGTTGGGTACAATCTGTTCCCAGTCAAGCCAGGGAAGGCTGTTTGTGCAACTACAATGATATTTTGCAAAAAGTAAGCACATTTAATACCATAGTCATAGAGCTGTAGATATGTTTGTCTTATTAAAATGGACAGATATATGATAGGACTACGGGAAAAAGTTAATTTTTAATCTTATGCTTTTAATTTTTAATGTGAGCACCATATTATGATAAGCGCTTCCAGCACATCTTACATAATAGAAAAATAAAATATCTCTGCACAGAACCGAGAGTCATATAATGTTGAAGGTCACTTGCCGTACAACTTCACAAAGAATCCATTGATATGATGTGAGAGCGAGGCAAATAGATGTAATTAAAATATGCTAAAACCAGTAATAAAAACCACAGGCTTTTGTTTACTCTGGAAGTGAGCAGGAACCATATTACCTCTGCAAACTATTTTCACTTAGCACAATTCGGGCGGAATCATTGCCGCGACCTTTTGAAAACGCACGAGCGTGGAATCGATAGCCTTTCAGCGGCAGCGCTGCGGAGGCAGAGCTGGCCGTGCTGTGGTGCCGTGTGTTTCTGCATCAGAGGGCAGCTGCAACCTCATTATCGTCAATCAAGCTGAGGTGAGCCGCGGCGGTGACAAGCCCTTTGCAGGTAGCCCAGGCGGGCACGCGCCCATGGGGACGCCTCTGGGTGCACGAGCACGGACCCACTGCTCCTCCAACGCCCACGAGGGGAGACTTAGGGATGAGTTATAGGCAGTGTCACTCTTTTACAATAACAAACACTGGTCAGAAACAGCAACCTGCAAATTATGTACAGGGAGCTGGCAGGCTGCCACCATCCCACAGACGTTGCAGCCACAAACCACACCAGATCACTGAGGTCATCACAATTCCTTGGTCTCCAGCCATCCAGTATTAAAAAAAACCAATTGGCTTATCAGCAACATTGCTTAAGCCCAAGGACAGCGCAAGAAAACCCATTTTATATTTCATCCTCCTCCTCTCCCAAAACACTAGTCCTTACAGTTCATCCTCAAAGGTCATGAATTGAGGTGGGGAGTGTCACACAAGCCTCCTACTACAACAGGTGTTTGCAGCAGTGCCACTTCTGGAGCCATCGAGAGAATTTTGGAATATTCAGCAGAAGTCAGGGCAAATTTTTTGTAAAATTAATCTCTCCACCTGAAGAAAAACAACAACAGCAACAACAAAACCAGAAAGAAAGAAAAAGGCTTTTTCTGAGCCAGTGACTGATTTTTCCAGAAATGCCTATTGGCCTTTGAAACTTCACCTGCAAGGGGGAAGTCAAAAATTCGGGCTTGTTCTCCAAGGTGCAAGCTAGTCTGGCTCATCAAAGCTCTGGAGTGCCTGTGTCATCAATGAGTGAGTCACTCAGGTGTCCTCAGTTTAGTGACAGCACCTTGAGCAGCCACCACACCAATCCTGTGCTGCCTCTCCTATGGGTCAAGAATTGATCCCAGTAAGCAGAAGAAGCACAAATACTTTTAATGTCACCCTGGGTTTGTGGCTCAGTCCCCAAAATCTCTAAGCAAGATCTGAGCTGCTGCTTGGTGCTATTGGAGGGAACAGTCCAAGATTTAGGGACCTTAAGTACAGAAGTACACCCAAGAGCTGTGTGCCTTACTAGTGAGACAGGAATACTATCGTATCACTTAACACTCATAAAGAGTTGAGGTCAACAAAATAAGTTACTTTCTCTTTATTGCTCTTAAACCAGCTTTAGCTCTTTTTCCATATGGGAAATTATTTGCTGTGTTAATGCCCACTGAATTTCCATGATGACAGGACCTACCACACAACCACCACACAGAGCATACTTTAGTACTCTGCTTCACAGTGTGCTCCCA
>VYZP01013968.1:16534-27194 GCA_013400635.1 Hypocryptadius cinnamomeus
CCCACGCACCCTTCCTCTGCCACATTTGATGTTTGTACTGCGGGCAGTGTGCAGACACAAGCCTCTTTGGCTACAGCCTCCTCCTCCTCCTCCTCCAATGGCACCCTTGTGCAGATTATTTGGCATTGCCTTCCCATTTCTCTTAAACCACACCGCAATTTTATTCACTGTGAGACCTGGGCACCTGATACACCAAATGGAAAACCTGCTGGGCCGTCCCTGAATATGATTTGGAGATGACCAAGAGGAAAAAAAATAAAAAGGAGGGGAAAAAAACCCCACGTTCATTGTCTGGGTTTCTCTGCCGCTTTTGCAGAGTGCATTGCAGTGTATCTCAACAAAGGCTTTTGCTCGCCTTGGAGAGATGAAAGGGGGACATCTCCCTTCACTTCGGAGAGCCGCGACGCGCACACGGCATTATTGTGAAATACAACCTCGCCCGTACCCTGCAGCAGGGTTTGCTCCAGCAATGCTGCACTTCGGAGACCAATTTGTTTAGCTGATCACTGTCTCTTTGACGTGGCTGCAAATGTTACCTTTCTTTTTCAATCAAAAACACAGCAGGGTGTGCCATCTGTTTGGCACAGCCTTCTCTCTCTTCCCCGATGCCTTTTTGTGCAGATCATTTTACATGGCAATTTGCACGGATCTTTTATACCTTGATTTTGGTAAACATTTCTGCTTTCTTTTTTTAAATAACGTGTCGCTCAGCTGAGTATCTTCAGTGTTAAAAAAAAAAAATGGGATTAAAAAACCAGTGTGATCACAGGCAGTAAAATAGAATAAAAAGTACTTTAAAAAAATATTTTCGGAGCAAATGGCTGCCTGTCATTACATTGATTATTTAAAATAGACATGTTTACCAAGACTGGCTAACGCATTTTACACTGCTGTGTTCCACATCATTTTCCTCCTTATATTTTACCTGGCAGGCACAGCTAATCAGAAGATTAATTTAACCATTTGAAAGACCTTTTTAAAGCAGGTTAACAAAAAAATAGCCACCGTATTAAATTGTCATTATATAACAAAAGCTAGCAGTAAAGCGGTTAACTATTTTTTCCCCAGCTCAGATGCTGCTCAGAGCAATGAAACCCCCCAAAGTAGGAACAGATGATCAGCACCACAAGCCGAAGCCACGGGGATGCTCACGGAGTTGTGAATGCTTTGCAGCATACAAATGAATTATCCTCATTCTTCTCCTGCCGGAGCATATAGGCCAGACCTCATTAGGATTCAATATCGCTCTGCTTTTCTAATGTTAATGTTCCAGTTATATAAGAAATGTGAAAAGGGGCTACGTATGGGGGAGGCGGGGGGTGCTGATGCCACATTTATGGTCAACATGATGCTATAATTCGAAAGGCACAGCTTCATATTTTTGAGGAAATTGCTGTGGTTTCCTATCTTCTCTCTCAGTCCTAAAGCAGCATTTTGTCCTCTCCTCCCTCTAATAAGTGCATTTCAATGGTGTGCCTATCCCACAGTTACAGCCACTGCAATGAGAGATTTTATAGCTTCGTTTTTTGGTGGGGGAGAAGATGCTGTGACTAAACACTAGCTTGTGAAAGCTTGGAGCTCATTTTGCTGTGAATGGAAACATTGCACTTTATGTTAATAAACAATTGTAGGAGTTTTCACCATCCAGGAATAACTCAGACATTAGTCTGCGTTCTTTTGTCTGGAGAGCAGCAAGCAGGGTAATGAAAACAAAACCCACCGAGACATAAAAATACAATTTATACCTTTTTATCAAGCAAAGAGAAAGTTGGTTAACGTTTGAAAAGGGAGCAGTAATGTATATTTATTGACAATTTTATTGTAATAATTAGATGTTTACACAGTCTGGACATTGTGGCTAAATCACTTCCAGCATGTTTATTTGTAAAGGGCTGTTTTCAGGGCAGTGCAGTAGGCTCATTAAGAAGACAGACTGTATTAAGATTCAAAGAAATTATTACTTCCCAGGCTTTGCTTCACTGGTTTGGATTTAGAATAAAATATAAAATAATTTTGAAAGAAAAAAAAAAAGAAAAATTAAAACTCCAAAAGCAATACCATCCAAACACACAGCAGACTGGAAATGATGAAGTAAAATGGAGAATATTTTCTTCTGTAATGGCAATTTCATCTTTTTTGTTCCGAAATAATCTGGTATTGTACATTCGAAACAATATACAATATTGTGGATGCCATTTCCAAAGGTCTCTTTGTGGCTCTTAATATATATCATTTTAACACTTGCATTTATTTTTGCACTCCAGCTAAATGATTAGATTATATTTAAGATATATTTAAGATATATTTTCCTCCTTTTACTTTATTTTTCAGGCAGTGTTGTTAGTCCACCTTTAAGAAGTCTTTACCCAGCATTTGGTTTATACATTTATTTGATGTGTAGGTGTCTTTTTTTTTTTTCCTTCAGCCAAAGAAAGATTACTTTTTACTACAAGTCCTCAGAAATGTTCATTATTAACCTGGAAACTATTGCATATTTGATTTTTTTTTTAATAGGCAAAAATAACAAGTGAAACTTTTATACTTATTTTTTAGGCAGAAACCTATTTGGGGGCTTCTTCACTAACCAGTTTAAAGTGATTTGTCTGATCTGGAGCGAATTTCACACATGCTAAGTGTGCCTAAACACCAACTACAGATTCTTCTGATTTTACAAAGGCAAGAGAAAGGAAGGCAGCTGAAATTGAAAGCGCTTCCAGCAACACAGCCTTGACAAGCAAGTGCTTCTACATCAAGTTAAGAGCACTGTCCTGCATTTAGTGCAGTATCCGTTTTAAAATTTAAAATGTCTTTAAAAATTAAGGCAGCAAATAGGCTATAATGTTGCTCCTGTCCAAGTATGTTTCCATTACAATTAAGAAATCAATATGCAGTATTTATTGCTGAAAGATTATGCATAAAGAGGAGCACATAAAAGGTACCGTTGCTTAAACCTTCCCGGCTTTCCTTTAGCTACTCTTTAGCCACTTTTCCCCAGAAGCCAGCTCATTAAATGCCATCCAGTCCATTCCATATAAATGCTGTATGCTCCCTGCTCTCACAAATAAAAACAAAGATGATAAAAGAAATGGATAAAGAGATGTCAGCTTGCGAAGAAAATACTGGGTTATATTTCCTGAGAGCTGCACAAGCCAACTCACAAACTTGAAATATTACAGATTTGGTTTTACAAGTCAATCACAGCAATATATTTGGCCTTGTAATTACTGTCAGTTTTGACAGGGAAGGCAATAATTTTTTTTCCTGACATGTGAGTTTCAATAAAATCAGGTAGCCACATCACAGAACACTTTCTTACAGAGAATTAAAAGGACTTCTCAGAGAGATAAAGAATACTGCCAGGATTAAATATATGTCATACATTCAATTCAAGAGTATGGGGAAAAAAGGGGAGGGGGGGACTATCCTTACATATGGACCTGATCCAAAGCCTATCATAAGGATGAGAATGTTTCTATTCACCGGAGTGAATTCTGGAAAAATCCCTTTCTGTTCTCAGAAGAGACAACAGACAAAACTGAAGGCTATTTTTATCTTTTTCTCTTTTCCTAAGACACCCAACTGGTTAATGAAAATTAACTACCTAAGGTGAATAAATGGCTACAATCTAAAATTGTAGCTATTTTGCTTTTTAAAACCGTGAATTACATGCTTTCCATTTCAATTAGAATCAATGTAACACTGCAATATTCTCAAAATTGGTTAGGATCCGTCACAGACACACTTCGAGGTATATGACACTTTAAAGAATCCTTTATCTTTTGAAAAATATACTGATTGTGAACCAAATTAATTACTGAGGTTATGCACTAATAATCTTGCTGGGTAAGAAATAGTGAACTTCATTCCTGCTTGGAGATTGTGAAGTTGCAGGAGGATAAGGAACACGTAAACCCACAGAGCAGCAGCATTTTTAGCGTACCAGGCAAAGAATAAGACTGGGCTTGTATTTATTCTGCCATTTCAGAACAGTGTCAGCTCATCGCTGACTTACAGAACTGCAAAAAACTGGCCTGGAACAGACCTTAGGAGGTGATTTAGTACATGCCCCAACCCCAAGGCAGGAATCACCGTGGTTCAGTCATTCCTAGCAGGTGAGTTCACTCCCTGCAGGTTCTCCAAATCCTCCAGAAATGGAAATCACAGAAACTCCCCAGGCAGCCAACCCCAATGCTTCGCTGCCCTCACCACTGGAAAGCTTCACCTTGTGCCTGATCCGCCTCTACCTGGAAGCAATGTAAACCTGTTATTTCTTGGTGTCATCCATGATTAACGTGATCCCATTTAGCAACTAGGGTTGTAAGACTTACTGAGAACAAAAGGCCACTCAGGCATTCCTAGCATGAGATGAAACAAACGATAAAAATTGCCAATTTGGAGTTTCTTCTAAAGCCATGTCCTCTGTCAGCCACCCTTCACTGGGAACGGGTGGAATTACACCCTGGGCAGACCGGAGCAGACACTGTGCAAGCTCCTGGCAAGGAGCTGTATTTCCTGCTACTTTCAGAACCTGCAACTCCATTAAGTTCTCAGGATAGGACTTAATTATGAGAGCAATAAATTTGGCCTAGAGAAAATAGAATATACTAGGAGACATAGGGACTGTCAGTGGCCCATATACACGTTATAATTTTGTGTCAGTATATTCATATAACAAGATAAATCCTCACTATTATAGACTTATTCCTTGGCTGAAAGGAGAGGCACAGCCAAAGCATCAATCTGCCATTGACAGCTGTCTATAATAAAGATTCCTGATATATTGTACCTGCCCCTATACAATTCTGATTTGGTAGAGAAATGGTGCAGACAATGAAACAGACAGGGTCAAACACAACTTTTCTCACATCTGGCATACCTGCAACATTTTCAGAAGAGTAAAACCCAATTAATCCTGGTATAATCAATCAGACCTCAGCGCAGAGTGTACAGATCATCAGGGTGTGAACTGGGAGTTCAAAATGAGTAGGATGTAAAATACTTCCATCTGGTTACAAGAACTATCTTATGCCAAGGAGATCTTCTCTGGAGATCAAAATCACCAAAGCCATTCACTTTGTGTTCATAATACTCCCTGTATTTCTTAAGTGCTGGGTACAGAGTGATTTTGAACATCAAGAATCACTTCATAGATAAACTGGCACCCTGTATCCAGGTGGTTAACTGATGGTTAGCACTATACTTTAAACTACAAAACTTAATTTTCCATAATATTAATAACTTGATTGTAAATCCTGTATCTCATGAGTAAGAAGTGCAGGAGCAGTTGCAATAAACCCAAGGGAACCATGAGACTAGTGCTTACTCTTGTCAATGAGGAGTTAATACTGTGCCCTCAAATTAAGAATTACCTACATAACTTTTGCTGAGTTAAGGGGGCAGTCACATGGCTAAATTCCCTTGTTTCAGACTATGCATGCAGAACTGACTGTTTTCAAGAAGCAGACAGTGGAAAAGACAGAAGATGTTTGTGTCATTGACAACTGCCTACATTTCAATTTTTTTCTGTAATACCAGCAAAAATGACAACACTCACGATGAGCAGGACACTCACAAGCCCACAGACAAGGGAAAGCCACACACTACCAAGTATTATGATGAATGTCGTCTGAATAGCTACTGCAATTTCAGTTAATACATTTAACAAGCAGCATGTCTATTGTTACTGTTAAGCAGACAAAGTTATTGAAATAATTGTCTGCATTATTACAATTAATTCATAATCAAGCATTGTTTACCAAATGAAATATATGTGGCCTCAGTAGCTACTCTGTTCTGTGGTCCCTGTGAGTCACCCTGATCAGTTTTAGACTGAATTACTCTAACACATATTCCTTCAGATGTTATGGCATCTAAGCAAGAGTATTTTGCAGGAAGGCCTCCTTTACATAAGCCAGAATGTGCAAAATAGAATTCCACTGAAACACATTATCATTACCATTTAATGAAACGGGCATGATGAAATCCCTTTGTGGTCCACGTGTGCTTCTTGGAATCATCAGCTAGTCTGAGGACCCACAAATGGGAACGTATCACATCATGGTTCTGTATGCCATTCTGTCAGATCAGGCTATAATTCAAAACCCTGAGCCACACCTGATGGACAAACACCTGCATAAATTTCTAGCTCATTGAATTTGTTAGAGATGCTCAGAAGCAACAGGGCAGCTGAAGGACCTAAGATAATATCAGACATAGATCAGTAAGGCTCAGTTTTCAGCTAAGGGCCAGACATGTAGCTCTTTGTTCTCTGCTTGCCAAAGCCTGAAACCCCCACTGTATGGATTCAGGTTCCCCCTCTCATGTAGCATTCACATAATCTGCACCTGAAACATTTATTTGACCCAATTCTATCAAAACTTGATGTTTTAGGAAGGCATCTCACAGTACATGTTCCCCTCTTCACAATTTTTTTTAAGTAAACGAATGCAGGAGTAAAGTGAAGACAGAGTATTCAGAGAAATGCAAATCCTAAACATGCTTAGTGAGAGAGATTATTCTGGGTGATGCCTCTGCATTTTGAACTCTCCCTCACCTGAAAATTTACAAAGCTCAGAAGACAAGATATTTGTTTCCTGAGCTCTGCCTTTAAAGCAGTACCAAACACATTAGAGGGAGACAACTCTGGTCACAAGTCAATAATGACCTATAGGTGACCTTGGGTGGCTATCACAGGACAGCAAGTAGCTGAATAGGTAGTCTCAGCCTGGAAGTGGTTAAGCATACTGTGTGAGTCTCAGAATCAGAAACAAATGAATGGAAAGGAAGCTGGTTAGTTTAGAGACCTTCCAAGGCAGCTCTCACAATTGCTAATGTGGATAGCCTATTTTTCAGGCAAGTAACAGAACTCTAGATGCACAGATTGTTCACTCCTTCCCCTTTCATTGAGGTCTAATACCCTAAAACTAAGTCCAAAATGAGCTTGAAAATAAGAAAAGAAGTTTCAAAACATTAGTCTGGAGTATTTTACATGCAAGCAAAAATTACTGTCACAAAAGACACAGATTTTGATAAGATACTACTGACACAATGCGCTAAAATGGTGGGAAATAACAAAAGAGGAGCTAATAGAATATAGTCTTTCAAGAACTGTAAATAGTTGGGGTTTTTTTTTAAAGCTAGAAATACCTTTTTTCTGTGGTAAAGGTAGTGTGGCCATTATGAGCATGTCAATGTAAACACTAGATAGGAGAAACCAGCATCAAAACAAGATTGTAAGTGACGATATAATAAAACCCACTCCTTCCTACACACGCATGTGCATTCATGCCTGACTGCTTTTAATTTAAATATAAGGAAAGAATGGCAGTCCTCTTGGAAGAGAGCAACAGAAAAGGAAGATGCTTTCCTGAAGCCATGTGACTGTTTATAGATTTCATCTTTTCTCTTCCACACTGAAATAAGTCTGAGAGGCTGAAGACCACCAATGAACAAACTGAGTAGCCCACGCCTGTCAGACTGTCTGTGCTCTGCTCTTCTCATGCTGACCCTATTAGATCTGACTATTAAAAAGCAGCATTGGGCCATGTCAGCTTTTGGGTGGGAGGCTGCCAAGGCACACATCCATGCTGCTGCCTTTTCAAAGATTGATAATGATCCTGTGCAACACTTTTTTCCTTTACCCTAGGCAGTTCTGCATGGGGGTCAGTTCTGGGGTGCTACATACTCGTCTTGTAGCATGAGGTGTAAAACTAAAGTCCTTATTGCTGTGGCCATTAAAAATCCCACAGCGCTATTTACAAGTATGGAAGCAATTACGGCAGACTGGAAGTGGCCAAACTGGTAATTCTCTTCTGCCAGCATAAATCCTCCCACTGTAACTGAATGTGGATTTTTTTTTTCATCTCACAGCATAAACTTTAAAGTGTTGCTGTAAAATGCTCATTAGCCAACAAAGCTCTTTATGGAGTAGCCCTTGCTTTACAATAGAGGGTGAAAGGAAGTTTGCTCTATGGATTGTGAGACAGTGAGGATACTTTAGGATAAAAGCTCCAACATATCAGTTTGCTAGAGCAGAAAATTAATAGAGATAGATTGGTTTTTAGTGGCATTTGAAACTATCTGCCTCTTCATCTACCAGCAGCTCTTCCTCTCAGACTGCCTGCACTATTGTACTTTATTCTCTGACACATTGCTACAAGATGACACCTTGGATTTTTAAGCTTTTCCTGTTAATTAAAAGACTTGTCCTCCCAAAAAGCTGGGAAGAAGCTGACAGTTTCAGTTTTAAATTTGACTTATGTTAACACAGCTTTCAGGTGCAGAGGTTTCTTCCTCTACTTTGCTTTGAACCCAGCAACTGAATTTCTATGAATTTCTCTGCGTGATAGTTTGGACTAATGACAATTCCAGACAGCACAAACAGAATTGTCTAGATCCCATTGCAAAATCACTCCTAAACAAATCTGAAAAAGGCTATGATATAACAATTCATGGGTTATCACTGCCTGATCTGCTTTACAATTAAAGAGAAAATAAACAGATATATTCCTTAGCACAACACTGTTGGATAAGAAAAGCTGAATCCCTTTCACTTGCACATCCTGCGACCATCTAAGCCCCCTTTACTTCTTCCTGTAGGATGGAAAGATGAGTCAAGTCACAATTGCATCCCAGAAGTACAAAATCCTGTGCTTACACCCAGCTTGAATCTACAATTTTAAGTTCATAATGTGAAGCTGATTGGTGCTGGTCCCTCACAGTAAGACACTGGATGTTGGGAAGGAAATGAACTCTAAGACAGAGATGCAGATTTGGCAGGGGACTCCTTGCTGAGCTTAGTGTCAGATCTCCTAAAAAAAGATGGAATTAAGCAGAATCCTGTCTGAGAAATATCAGCTTCAGAGAAACCCTGGTAGGTGAAGGTCTTATAGATTTTATCAGGACTTCATGCTATGTAAAGTTGTTTATCAGGTTTCCATGCTTATGCTTATTCCCACAGTTATGTACTAACAAATTTTTCATCAACTTGAGTGAGAGATGAGAGAAGCTTCAAATGGCTCATGCAACTGAAAAGCACACCACTGTCATCTACCTGGGTACTTTCACCACGTATTAATATTTTACAGCTTCCCTATAGATCCCACTGAACTTTATCAAGCCAGGATTCTAATTTACACCCACAACTTCATTTTGCGTTACCTGAGATAAAAAAATAGATTTCTATCATTTGGCTTAGAGAAATAAGTGCTGTTCTTTTGTTTGGTTCAGCTTATGGAAATAATTGCATCTCCTTCAGAAAGAGGACAAAGAGCATTCAGCAAAAAAAAGCACTTTGAAACTGTATTGCCTGTTTTTGAGTTATTGTTTTGAGATCTTGATGCAAAAGCAAGTGAATTCAATAGCTTCTCAGTTTCAACAGTCTTTGGATCAGGTTCTAAAGGGTTATTCTTTATGTTCCTTCTAATACCGTATCATACTCAGACTGCAGAGCCAAAAAAAGGAAAAAAGTTTATGCGTTTAGTTTTGAATTCAGAATGGGATCTTAATTAGCATTCACTTTCAGCTTAATTCCAGTCGCAGAAAAAGTTTTTATCCTTAATAGGGGAGCAAAAGGTAAGCTGAGCCGTATCACTTCTCTAAATCTTATCCATACATCTTCCTGATAGAAGAACCAGAGCATACACGGCCATCACTACATGTAATTAGTGGCAGTATGCACAAAGAGGTATATCCTAACAAGATGCTGCAAAAATATGTGAACCAGTTACCCGTATACAGAAGCACATGAAAAGATGCTACAGAGTGGCATGATTATATCTGGGTGCCTCTGCTATAAAAAGCATTTGTATTACCCTTACTTCTCTGAATAAATTCAAATGACAGCCCCATTTCATTTCTTCATTCAGTCTGGAGGCCAGATGGCATTAGAATCATTTACTTCACCTTGTTGTGCTTAATTACTACAATCAACACACTATTTTCCAAATTAATCATAACAAAGTAATTTCATTAGTAACACAGCAGGCTGTTGAATTATTAGCATCATAACAGTTTGCAAACAATTAAACTTTATTTGAACCTTAAAAATTTGCAGAGTAGAACATTATTATAAGATCTAATGGCAGTACCATACAAATCTAGAACACAGCAAATAATCAAGTAAAACACTGTACAATTTGAGAGTTACAATCACCTTCTAAAAATCTGCTCTCTCACCGTTTACAGAAAGGCAAGCACAATCTAAGTGAACAAAGAAAATTAAGCTATTAGCATCTTCTACCCGAGTTTTGTTTAAATTGTATTAACTGAGATTTTCTTATCCAAAAAAGGTTATGGTATTCGTACAGATTTAAAGTAAACCATTCATCCGTGGTCCATTGCTGGTTTATTTGAGACATTACCAGTGAGTTTCACGACACCTTTCACGTTTTGAATTTAAGGCAGTTTATTTACTCACCCCTAGCAATAAGTACTAAGAAGGGGGAAGCCCTAAAAGAGAATTACAGACAAAAGCCACTTGATGTCTCCGGTTGTCACCATCCAGGAGAGGCCGCGTCGGGCACCTCTGCCCCTCATCGCTTGGCTAAGGACTCCCTCTCCTGGAAAAACGGCAGAAGCGGCGCGGGACAGCGCGGAGGGGGAAGGGGACAGGGACGGCACCGGGACCCGCCTCCGCCGTCCCACGAAAATCTGCTGCCAC